>JAANSQ010000005.1:0-103133 GCA_036850885.1 Lepidocyrtinus dapeste
ACCAATCTCAATACCTATCTTCGCAATGCTCAGCTATGTAATAAATACGTATTGATTCAGTCCAATTATCGTGGTCGCTTTATTCTCCACACCAGATAAGTATAAATGAGCAAGGTCTAAATAATTTAGGGAACATAAGCACTAAATTTATTTAACTGTCTTTGAATACAACTAACAAACTGATTCGCACCTGTACCCTTTATGCTCGATCCATGTGCTTTTTGAATGTTAAAAAATAACAATGCTCTTGTTTGAAAATAATGTATTGTCTTGTACACATCACGTGCATATTCTTCATCCTCAGTCAGACATTTACTTCCCAGCTCCATTTTTCGGATGAGTCCTTGCGATATAAAAAACTGCAGCAGGGCTAGAAATGAAAATAATGAAGTACGTGATAGCATAACTAATTTAATCGGTATCACAGTTGCTTGATTAAGATTTATTCTGGGTCATTTCCAATAATTTAATTTGGCAAATGAAGCACCAACCTCTAGTCCGACTGAATCCTGGCATAAGAACATCTGCAATCTTTAGCATTATTTCGCAGTGATGTATCAGCCTCTCTATCTCTTTTGGTGTAAGGTCTTCTAAGGAATGTATCTGAGTTTTTATAATTCTCATTCGTATTTCTTGTAAAATGTAATGATTTTCATGTAGCAAAAGTCCTTCGTTTCGGTATAGGAGTGTTTCAAGCTTTTTCATTTCAGTCTCTCTCGAACATCCTTGTCTTTTTATATTTTCAAAAGCATCTTGAATTTGGCTTAACAATAAAACAATCTTCTCAACTTTTACGGTACACGAGCAAGACAAACATTCCCAAGTAGACTCTGGATCTATGGGATTTTTTGGAAGCATGTAATCCGCTTCACAGTCAAAGCATTTAATTGCGGAAACATAACTTCCCACCTCAGTAGGATCCATGCATCGTCTACAGTGGCAGACAAAGTGTGCCACGTCTTCGGTAGAGATCAAACGTTGGAGTGTGCCACACATTGTTCCAGGAATATTGTACGCTATGGTAATCATTTCACCTTTCTTGATTCGAACTGTTGCATGTATTGAAATTTTCGGTTCCGCTGTGCCCACGTCGATTGACCAAGAAGCGTTTGGAATGCAACTGTGAGCCATTAAGCTTGCTTGTGAGTAAATGCACTGCACAACTCTGAAATATGGGCAAAAATAAATATTTACAGAGAAATTCAATATCCTCTTTATATAGTAAAAGTATATATGAATATGTATGAATTTGTGAATCAATGTTCTCATTTCATGGGAAAACTCAAGCATTTACCTTACACAATTCCCTTGAAAGTCTGACTTCAGTGCGCTAAAAGCGTTGACGTTGAGTAACCCGCAAATTCTAATAACATCTTGTAATTCGTAGTCTGGTAGGAAGTCGCTCAAGGTGTCAAGAACCATCGCATCACTCTTTATGCAATATGCTTTTGACTGTCTTATTTCAGTGTGATGTTCCAGTTTTAAAATAACTTTTTCCCATAAAGACGGAAATTTACTTTTCAGCAGAAGAGTTCGCAAGACTAAGACGCTTTTGTTCACTACGGGTAATGAATGACGACATGGAGGGTAGGCAACGTTCTTTGAAGAGAAAACTTGACACTCATTCTGTGCATGAACTTCTGTCTAATGTACGTCAGCAAAACAAAATAAAAATACGAAACAATTAAAGCGCCGCATATTACTTAGCATTTGTAATACATGTTACCTAATCCGTATAAAAAATTTAGCATTTGAGAGCGATAGCCAATTTATTTTTTGGGATTGTTTAGTTTATTAGCTGCAAGAAATTATTTTATCGTAGGCTACTTATAATTTTGACAGCTAAAATGATTATTCTTTTAAAATGACCCAAGTTGCTGAAATAAAGTCTATTTATGGATATTTATATATTACAAGTTTTTAGTGAGGAAACATGAGGTTGTACGGGGGAACATGATATATACATACCCAAACTAACGTAAAGGGTACACTTTGATCAAGATTATAGAAAGTGTGTTGGTGTACTTGTGAATTTCATATGTAACGGCATTCGGTTTCATACATTTATCAGACTTTCTTACAGAAAAGTGTAAGTTTAAGTTTTAGAACATGTAAATTCTTAAAGTATTGGCTTATGTTAGTCCTCCATGCAAAAAAAATCATGCACGCTTGCGAATTATTAATTTTCTAGGTGCTCATAAATTACTCAAAACTTTGCAGCTTAGTGCAATCTTCGTGAGCAAATCTTCAAGGACAGCAAATTGGCTACCCAAAAAGTTTTTGTAGCTTCTAGGAAACATATATAGTAGTTATTAGAAACTTTCTCACGTTTTCACATTCAACTCCGCAAACTGGCCAGCCACATTTCCCACATCGACTCCTTGAATTACTTGACAATCTCCTGCAACAGCCAAGGCACATTTGACTTGACCCACTTTCTGTAAACGAGTCCTCGTCTGCCGGTCCACTTATTATAGGTCGCTCACAAATTATCACTGTCCTTTCTTCAATATCTTGGGAGGCTACCAAGTACCTTCCTAGCTCTTTTGATGTTTCCACTTTGTAAGGAGTTTGCTTCAGAAAAGATCATATTATATAAAAACAGTTGAGAAAAACTTTCACGATTTCTTCCCTAATTCTATCAAATCTGTACTTATTACCAACCAAAGACATCTTGATCAAAGCCTTTTCCTTCAGGTTCCAGATCGTTAGCTAATATTTCATGATTTTTGCAACTCCCGAAAACATGTATGCTGAAGCACTTCTAAAACTGAACTGACCTAGACTTCGTAACAAGGTTTGAAGATTGGCTGGTGTCACGTTGGAATCCTGAAGGATACTTGGAATCCTGTAACGTATGCTGGGTAAAATGGTTGGTGCATGAAGCGAGACGGGAAATATAGAATTCGTCATCACTGATATCTCATTACGCGATTTCGTTTTGTCACTTTGCCCAAGATGGGTTGCAGCTGTACAAACGTGAATAAATTAGCACAATCCGACAAGCATTACTTATCTTTTTAGCATCTTTATGCTCCTCGTTGTCTGTAGTGTGCGAGAAATTATTTGATGACGTTTAAAAAACTAGTTTGCACTCTTCAGAACCCTGTCGGCACTGATTTAAATTTAAGGGAAAAGTAATGCTTCAAAGAAACTATCACATTTGCTCTTCTATTGATAGATAACATGTTTGGGCTGGAAAATACAAAGAAAACCAACCTTCAACGTAAACCTTTCCGCATAAGAAGAATGACAGTGGTGGTTGGATACTGTTTTCAAAAGTAGGAAATGAAAAAGACACTCCGCCCAATGTCCTTAGTAAATTATATTGTATCAATATCTTTTAAAGTTGCTACTATCATGCACTTTGTGAAAGGTCTGATGATGAAAGGTACGTAATATTTGACCTTTTCATTTCATGAATACATTTCATTGTTATTTATTTATGGCTGCTGTTCTTATCATTATAGCAGTGTTGGTCGTTGAACATAAAAGCATTTTAGTTGCCTTCCGGCTCCCATGAGTAATCTGTACATGTGTAGTGTTTAATTGCTTATTCCTAAAAAAATAACAAGAAATTCCTCTTCACCTTCACCAATATAGAGAGAGAAATGCTAATAAATAAATTCGGACTGCCAAGATCAAAGATTAAGATCAGTTTACTCAGAGTGTTGCCAGACAAAGTTGAGCCAAAACGGATACTTAAGAAGCAGTTGTTCTTTATAAAGCTAAACTTCAAACTCATATGAAATTGCCAGCAAAAAATGAAAGCTTTCGCAGAGTACGCAATCATGTTACAAATGAAAAGCATGCTAAAATTTAATGTTGATGGTAGATTGGGACATTGATTACGAAATTCCAAGTACAATTTTTTTACAATCTGTAGAATTTTCTTGCTAGAAAACAAATTATTGTTATTGATCCTCAAATCATGTTCTAAAAGCCTTTGTGATTTATAGAATTAGTGTTTGGGGAAAATTTGAAAATTTCTTGAGTTAAAAATGTGAAGCTAAACTATGAACTTTGGGTAATTATGAATACCGTCAAGAATTATATTTATGTGAGAAAGTTTGCATATGGCGTGCATCAAAAATTCTCTAAAAGCAAGTCACAAGTCATCCTTAGGAAACACTATTTTATCGAACTACTTTGTATTTAGAGTCGGGTTATTGGACTTTAGTAATCGCGTGCAACTGTGCAGTCAATCAAGCATATTTTCTTCATACAACCACTTGGTCTCTAACCCATTCGAACTGGTGGTGGGAACGATAAAGTGTATTTGTACCTGATGCTCGTTTGTAAACGTTAGGTTGTTCCAAGGAAAAAACAGATTTTTCGTTTCGGGCTATAATGAACCACAAATTATGAGTCATTTTGGGACATCAGGGTGTTAATCAGTCATTCTGAAATTCCTATTTATTACTCGAACATGTGTGCTTTAAAGAACCATTTGAACAAAAACTTGGTGTCATCAGTGTAGTGTGACCAACTACATTTTGGAGACGATTCAGCCCAAAAGCCTAAAACCTTGAACAATGTCCAACACTGTGACTATAATATGAAAACAAATCACTATGATTAGTGATAATTTCCAACGGGAGTTGGTATAATTGATTGCTATACTTTTAAAAGTACAAAAGGCTTTGAATGTGAAAAAACCTTGGCCAGAAATTAGGGCTTTGGTCGATGTGCTCTTTCAGCAAACTTTTTCATCTAGTGCGTCGCGATGTTTTAAGTATTTATCTTACTTTGCTACTATTGGAAACCTGCATAATAGCTTGAGAATTAGAACATGTACACACAAAGTTGTGATTCAGAGAAATATTGTCTTCATCGTCACCATAGGTTGATAATAGTTTGGAAATGGGAAGCCTTTCTAAAAGTTTTAGTTAAAGTATCTAGATCCTAGATCCATTTTTTTTCAAGACAATGAATGTGCCAAAGCGACTTGCACTAAACTACCAAACTCTTATGTCACGCTTAATTTATGTCCTGCAGTTTTTGTAACTTTCGTAAAAGCAATTTCCTCAGAGCTGAGAAACAAGAATAGTCATGGAATAGCCAAAATCATAATAGCTTTTCCTGAAATTTTCTGAAACGATGTACAATATGCATTATCATGATGCTAAACTTAATCTATTACATTACATTAATCCTGTTTTAAAGTCATAAGATGAAAAGTACTCTACATAAAGTTGCAATTAATGTGTAAAAAAGACAAACGACTTGTTCCATGATGTAATCGTCTCAAATTTCCCTATAGGCAATACAGTTGATTAAATTCTATACTTTATTTCCTGAAGCTTGAAAAAGTTTTTCTTGCTTGGCTAACCATATTACCCATTGCATGATGATAACGTTACCGTAGGAATAGGTGCACCATAAATAAGCTAGAAGCGATTTATTTCCTCCAACAACAGTTCCACTCCAAAACATCACTCGGAGGAGAAACGGATGATAATGCTCTGCTGTATTTCCATGCACGTTAAGTTCAGATTAGACAGCAGAAAATACAAAATATTGAACACGTAAAATATTTTGCGCCTAAAAAATCAACAGGGGTTTTCACTAAATCTATAGAAATAAATAACAAAAAATAACAAACATCTGCCTCGTAAGGCTGGGAAATCCATTCAAGATAGAAACTATACTACATAAAATTTCTCTATTTTAGCGTCACGTGAAATCAATACATTGCAGAAGTGTTCTACTTCAGATATTTTTCTCTAAATTCGATTTGACTAAGCAATGAATTTACCGCCACATTTTTCCTGTTTGTATTTTTCAGATTTGAGAGTAGATTGAGTTTCTACAGTTTGCTATGCATATATTGCTTAATTTAGAGTACAATCTACTCTAGGTAATAAGATCTCCTATCGATTACCATAAGATCGGGAAATTTGCTGGATAAGTTGGAAATGCTGCATTAAGTTATGACGGAAGTACTTGACCTGAAGTGATGGGGAAACTGCTGGCGAACTCCCCTATTTTCTTCAGAGCTATTTGCTTTCCGGTACTTCATAAAATATTTAATATAGACTCCAAAAGTATTTACTGCCGTGGTGTAATGGAGGAATGAATATTGTCAAGGAAGAGAAAGAAAAGCAGCAGGAAATGACAGAAAGGAATAACAGCAGCCGTAGACTACCGTGGAAGTTTGGGTTAAGAGTTTGGTGATAACATGTGCGAGTATTTTTTTATGATATTCCTATTTAGATTCTGCGAAACTCTTTGGAAAGCAGGAAGAAAGCTGTTGTAGACTCAAGTGCACACAATACGTTATATCTACTATGCGCTACTGGCAATATATTTTATAGAGGTTGTCTGTTGGTCCACAAAACTAAAAATGAAAAGTACCACGAACGAGTGGAATTTGTAGAAAACATGAAAGGAAAAGTGAGAAAGGATAAAGGAGGGGAAGGAGGATGCAAAAAATATCAACACCACACATGGCCAATGCAATGTTGTTCAGGAGTCTGGGCTTCCAGAGAACAGACTTACACATTTTTATTTGTATGGCGTATTCGTTTATTTCCCTTGAATAAATGCATGAAAAACCATTCTACTTTCTTTGAACGAGTAGGAAGAAATACCAAAAAGCTGTGTTGTTCCAGGAGTAGTCAGACAGAACGCTCTTTGCCACCAAGGAAGTCGGGTGTAGGTGTCAGTGCGCTCTTCTGGTTGAACGACAATCGCGTTTATATGCTTTTACCTTCTCTCAGGAATTCAAAATATTCGGGAAAAGCTAGTTCTCCGACTAAATCTGATTATCTTACGGGGCAAATCTCCAAAACAATATCATACAGTTGAGAGCAAGCAGTCCAATTAAATTTTCGGTACAAAACGTTTAATATACTAAAGGAATTTTATAAGCATTCCGTTGCAATATCATGCAACAGTAGTTAAACGGTATGTAAGCAATAACAGAAGGTTTACAGTGCAACAACACATCGGTTCTGCTCGAACACTATAAGGAGAATTTGTTATTGCTGGTAAGTCGTGTAGAGAATTTACATATTTTTTGTATTTTGTTTAGTTTTACGATTCAAGTATTGATCTAACTTTCCACGTTTTAACACTTTCAACTTCAACATATCTGCAATGCCATGTATTTTTTCTGCTTCCGATTAACTTTCCTTTTGTGACAAATTACTAACTGGGCTGTGGCCAAAGCTTGTAATGAGATTATGTTAGATTGTTAATTATAAGTCTGGTGCAGAGCCATGTAGATGTATGTACTTAGTTATTTGTCCATGACTAGAATCTAGGTCAACTTGGTTGACAACTTGCGTACAGTAAATGAAAAAAGAACAGATGAAGAGGGTTTTTGTGTTTTTGCTTTCAGCCACAATAAAACCTAACTTGAAAAAAGTCACAGAGCAGAAATTCCAATAAAAGAGTTTATTATACCCAAAGCTCAAGTAAAGAAGACCTCTCACCAAAAAATGGAGCAAATGCCATCATTGGACGACTCGGAAATCCAAGAGAAGATTCAATCCGTGTTTTCTGGGAAAGTTGTCAAAGTGCTAGAATGCGAGAAAAAGTCCAGTTCTGAGATAGAAGAACGTCTACTAATAAATGGTTTCCCGGTTGCGTTGGAGGGGGAAGAAGGCGCACGTATAAGAGAGGCTTTAAAAAATGGGCTTGTTCCACCTTGTGAACTACTAAACAACATTCTCATTAGGTAGTCAAATCGTATTTGCTAAAAATTGATGTCACAGAAAAAATCTCCCATAACCCCAAATTGAACACCCAAGCAATGAGAAAAGGTTTATAGGAATAAGATTTCCCTCTTATCAGTTTTAAATTTTCAAAGATTTTTAGATTTCACTCATTTTCTCCACCCAGAAAACTTTATAGTTAATTTCATCTTTAAACTATTAATCGTCCCTCGAATACGATTTCTGTTTTCAGTTTCAATTCAATTTCAATGAAGTTATAAGGGTGAAAATAAGTGGGGAATATATGGATTTTGAGGAGGATAATAATGATGATGTCTATAAATTCTTGATTCTAATTAAATAACGCTTCTTTACTAGGTGTGGAATCCTCAAAAACCCTGTGGAACTAGAGACCATTATGAATGTGAAGTCAACCACAAAGACTATGGAAGTTGTAAGCATTCACGATTCTAATGGAGTTTTGCTCGATGAGAAAGCAAAAGAAATTGAAGAAGATGATGAGATTAGATCAACAAGTAAAGAAGTTTGGAAAACAGACCGACTTGTGTCATAAAAAACATATATTTTCCCGATACCCTTCAAAATTGCTTCATTGTTTTGAAATTATTGGACAGATCTCCAAAACAATATCAATATCACACAATTCAGAGCACACAGCACTGTCAGAAACATACAATAACTTTCTCTCTTGAATTTATTTAAGAAAATTTACTCATATCTCCAAATGCTTCTAAGCGTTGAAACTAATGGGTTGTGAAATTTGTGACTCAATGTATTTTTTACACCATCCGTACCAAAGCTAAGTTACATTTTAGATTTGGTATAAACGCCAGATAAAATGAACATAACAATTTAACGCTTCGCATTAGATGATTACATGCCAAGCACGATCACATCAGAGCGAATCGAAGATTACAGAATTCGTTACAGAGTTTAAATTGGACGTATGGTAGTTGTATGAATCAAGGAATAATTATACTTTTGTCTCATTCCGTTCCATTTTTATAAGAGCGGAAAATTACTGCCACAACTACTTACACTCGAAAAAGCAATTTTATCCGAAAAAGAGTCCAGAAGAGAAAAACTTTCCATAAATAATGGCCTAATTCCCTTGGCGAGTTTTTTCATGAAAATATGGTCCATACGAGACCTGGCAGAAAGGCAAGAACTGCACTACGTGTTTTTGCTCTAGGATGGAGATTCTTGTCCTCACAGTTAGGTTTCCTTTCCCCTTAAAAAATTGCTTTCCATCCATATCTGGTTTAGAGGATCGTTTCCTATCTCAAGCCTTCCAGGATACTGTCTATAGAGTACCACTTTTCTTAAAAATTCGATGGTGAAAGGCGCTTGGTCGTGTAAACGCGCAGTACTGGTACTCTGAGATGAGAAGCAGAATGGAGAAAGTTGATATTGTATGTAAAAGTACCTAAACCATTTTTGATACCTTTTGTACGAATTATATCTATGTTATGCTTATGCTGGCAAGTAAAAAATTTTGAGTAAAAGAATAAGACCCGGGAATCTAATGGTGAATGGTAATTGTCCTTCGACTACGAGATGATTGTTTAGTGGACCGCGGGGACCTACAAAATTCGCTGTTCGTGCGTCAGCTTCAGCCACAACATTTTATGTGCCTATTTTAGACCTTCTGCTTAAACACATATTATGAGTCACCCGTTATTTATGTGGTGCGTGTTAGCAGATTACATTACTGTAAAGTACTAATGTTGATGTCATTACTTTATGTGAGAAATGGTGTAATTACATACGATCTGAAATTTTTTTACGCTGAATTGATGTATGCGCATAATTTTGTATGTTGGGTTACAATCGGTTGTTCTAATGTCCTAGAAATAATCTACAAGCTACAAGTACTTGTATCGTATCATTATGTGGTATGTTTTTGTTTTAATGTGATGATGCTGACTTTGGTCAGGGTCATGAAGTTTGCTCGTCATTCAGATCAAGGTTGTAAGTAAGCCATTTTCGAAAGCATTGTGAAAGCGACTCACATTCCTTGAATAGTCCTGTTCCCAGTTGTGAGCTCGGGCATTGGAATTTATTTAAGCTTTTATCCAGGTTTATGAATTATAACGATGTTTATGCAATTAAGTTCAGGATGCTACGGGTTAATGTTCACTATTAATGTTTATTGTTCTGGATCTCTTTGTACGATTATAATTGACTGTTACACGATTTATTTTACTTTTTTTGGTTTACAGTATCCTGATTAGTTTTAATAAGCGTATTAACTTACTATAAACTGAATTTATGAAATGTATCAAATGTACAGTACCATGAAAAATTACAAACATTCTGATGATTGCTTCCAAGTTTTAGTGCTACTTTAATAAACTTACGATTTTATTACATTAAGCTACATTATTATATTGACTGTGTTCCATATAATTATGCCAAACAAGCTGAAACAGGCAGACGTTTTGATTTACAATATTGTACATAATTGCTGTTATATTTCAGCCTCTTGCCCAGGACAACTATGCTCCAGGTATTTAATATTTCTCCCCTTCAACAGAAGCCCTTTAGCATGGTAAAAACGTCAGTTTCAGATTATGTAAATTACATTTCTGCATTGAATTATGTATTTTATACCTGAGGCGAGGCCAAGTCGTCCTTTAAACTATGTTCATGATTTACTAAACTGATAAAACACCAGAGAATGTTATCCTTATCTGCTGAAGAAGTTCAGTGCTTCAGTTGCATTATAAACGATTTTATGCCAAAACGAAACGAGAGTGTACCTATGAGATATATTATACTGGGATCGTCTAAAGTTTCATATCAGTCTTTCGGCATTATTTCCATAGCAATTTTCTGGAACATAAAATTCTCAATTTTATCAAAATCATTGTCAAACCAAACGAAGTGGAAGACGATACGCTCAATTTTTGTGAAATTGGGGCTCCACGTTAATGTCGAAAATTACACAAGTCAAGTCAGTTTACGTATTGCTTCTAGTAGCAATCTAAACTTTCAAGTCAACTTTTATCGGTATTTGGCTTTAAAAAGAGATTTCTTAAGTACATATTTATTATTTCCCATCAGACGTTTCGACTAATCTTGAAGAGCTATGTTTCTACAAAAGATGGAAAATCTGATGTCGTTTTAAACAGCAAGACGAAAGTACAACTCATTGTTAATGCCGGTACATTTTTTAAATTCCTAACTGTAGCAGTAACATTTAAAATAACCAAGAATCCAAATAAAGCATCTGTTACGTCATGTGACAGTTGCTAAAAGCATAACTTTGTTTTAACTATGAGATGCATTTTGTTGAGAATCTAATTTATATACCTCTACTTTATTAATGGCTTGATTCAATTAAGATTCAAGATGATAATATTTTCTACAATAGACAAATTGTACTAGAGTACAGCAAAATATTTTTTAATCAAAATGTATAATAAATACAATAGCACTGGACATAAATAATTTTCAAGTTTCTCGTACTGCACAATATCGATTACAATAAAGCTGGCCACCCCTTTGAAATAATATGGATCGATCTACTAAGCTTCCATAGCAGGTTGCACAACGAAGGCAGGACTCATTTGAATGCCAGGAAAAATCTCCATTTTGAATATATGGATCCTGAAGCGCGATTTTTTTGTTACAAGCCTTACAGTTCTGCAGGAGAATATATGCAATGAATATATTAATTTGCGCAATACTACTTATACAAAATTACTGTTTTAGTACCTTTGAAAAATTCTTCTCGTGGCAAGCAAAGCAATATGGGTACTTCTGCTCCCTCAGAACGAATCTAGTATCTGCCAAAGTCACTTTACAATTGTAACATTTGAAATGATCCTTATGCCATGAGTTACCACCAGCTAGAGTGTAACTTGGATCAAGGATAATGTTTTTACATTTTGCACATTTTGGGACATTAGCTGCACTCAAGAAATGCTCAGTGCAATATGGTTCTTTATCAAAAAACTTGTGGTCAGCTTCCGTCAGTGTTTTATTGCATTCATGATTCTGACACTTGAAGCAACAGCGATGCCAGGCAGTATAGGAGCCACCCACAATATGAAAGGTTCCTTCGCCTTTCTCCACAATTTTGTGACAGCTTTGACAGACATGGTACTGCTTTGTGTTGCATTGCATTTCCATCAACATTCGACTAATTGGCATACTATCGCAATCCTCCAGATTCTTTGACTTCTGACATGATCCTGATGTGATTAGTATTTCTTGCTTCCGACGCATATGCCGAATATTTTTTGCTGCAACATTGGTTAAAGACGTTGAGCGGGCTATAGTTGCCAGTTTTACGTTGGATGGACTCAAAACTAAATTGTCATATTGTTCGGAAAGATGGATTAATACTGTTGTCCCGTCATTTACTGGGATGGAGGTGCGAATAGGTGGTGAACCGATTTCTAAAGCTATAGTGCCCTTGTTGCCACACGATCCATCTAATTGTATAAACAAGCAAGGTTTTCAGGGCATTTTCAAGAGCATAAGGGATATAATTAAACTTCTTATTAGGGAAATGTTTACTTGATTTTTCTTTATTTTTCGGAACCGATATCCAAGCCATGTAAGTAGATTCATTAGGACTACTTTCGTCACGCCTCTGGTGCAAACATGACTTTGCTTCATCGCTTTCTCCGTCCAGGTTAATGTTATCCCCATGTGCTCCGATGAAGCCTGAGCGTTTTTCATACTTCCCTTGTTCTCCCCCAGTTTCATGGATTTCCGACGCGTAACCGCATACAAACCTAGACTCACTAGAGCTTTGTTGATTTTGCGATGATGGAGGTGGGCGAGGACTTTTAGCCGATTCACCAGGATTCACTTTTGGTTCTGATATATTGGAGGAATTTTTTAGTCCCTGATGAATTGGAGCTGAAGTTTCCCTTTTCAATGAATTATCATCCAATTTAGCAATAGCGTTGTTGTTTGAAGGTGAATGTCTAACTTCTGATTCAGTTTGAATTGCTGCATCTGAAACTTCATTTTTAGCATGGATCCCTACATCAATCTTTTGCCTTCCTGGATAGATATGGGCGAAAGAAAAACTATGAGTTGTAAACCGTATTATCGTATAACCAGGGTCAATCAACTGTTTTTTACTGCATCTTATCTTACCCTGTTTCACAGACTCCATACTTTTATTGGATTCGCCATTTTCAATTATCGAATCCAACTTTGTTTGTTTCATCCTCGGTGACGCAACACGAGAATCACTCTTATTGAGAGATTGAGGTTGATTTTTTGAAGTGATTTGCGCGGAATGAGTGGATCGGACTTTATTTTCAAGTTGATTACCACTCGCCGTAAGCTTTGGCTCTACCCTACATATTCTTCCCTTAGGGTCCATTTCGTACTCTGTCGCACTATCACCTTTTCCCACTTCATTTATTCCAATGTGGGGAAGTGACACTGGGGTGGAGGGAACAAGCTTCGAGGGTCCATCTAAGGTTTTCTCCTTGTGCCCCTGTCCCTTGTTCACATCACGTTGCTCAAGTTTGTGAACACTGTTTCCCGATTCACTGACGGTTTCCTTTGTTTGATTTTGCTTCTGCAAATCCAGTAGAAATGGATTAGTAGGATGCAAGGGGTTTCCAGAATGCTTTCCTGAAAGTATTTCAGGATCGTCCTCTGGTTCTGCTTCTGACTCTGAGGATGTTTGCACTTCGACGCTTTTCATGGTTGGTTTAGGTTTTCCAACGTTTTTCAAAGTATTGTGTTTTGTCTTGGTTTCATCATCTGTGCCAAGGTCATGATTCGCATGGTGAAAATTCTCCACTTTCTTCTCATTTATAATTTCAGGTCTGTTCACACTGGATTCCAACTTTTTATGGAAGCGCAGAGGTTCCAAATTGTATTGCATCTCTTGCTTCCTGAAATTCTCATACTTTGTTTTATCTGCGCTGTTATCCAAGGCGGTAGTGTTCCACTTGTGGGAACTGACACATTGCGAACAAGTACTTTTTGCATCTCCCAAGTTCGGTTGACCCAGACCCATGGCACATGGTCGGTTAGTTTGATACTCTGGGGGTTCGGTGGTATCAGCTTCCCATCGGTTAGTCATATTTTTCACCATGTTCTTAACATGGAGCAGGGATTTGGAAAAACATTCCGTTGCGGGTGGAGGGCGCTTCTGATCACTCCCTCCAGGAACTTGAACGCGAGCTCGTGGTTTCGGCAGAGGAACAGTGTCCCGAACTTCACCTTGTGCCCAGCTCATTCCATTGAGGTACGCGGAGTCTTCTCCAGACCTACCATAGTTATTTCCAGACATCTTTTTAGCATGACAAGGACATCGGCATTCACATACTGGTCGATTGTCGTAATCTCCTGCACGGTACTGTTTCGACATTTTGATTCGTGTAGATAAAGAGCATGCGTTATGCATTGGGAACGGACAAATGATTATGTGCGTTAGTAAGATGATTTGTTTTAAACGCAATTTTTATTTTCATTAAGATTTTTAGGTATTTCGCCTAGGGAAACAAGAACAGGCAAGAGGTAGGAACGAAAGCATTTTATTTACTAAATGAAATCAACATTCCAAACAAAGCTACAGAATCAAAATGCATATAAAAGTATAGAAAATATATTTGGAATGCATCCGTTCACTCGAAATCCGAAAATCACACTCCAACATGACCTCCCTTGTCCTTGTAATCCTCCAAGGCATCCTGCAAAACCAAATTAAAAAAATAGTGCGTAAAGTCACACCAAGCAGGTTGTGTTATTTAAGCAAATCGTTCCATATCATCCTCCATCCATTAGCTCATTATTCACATGATTATTTATTTGAAAACCGACAATTGGCATTGGAGTTGCTGCCTGCCTACCTTAAAAGCCACCTCCAACGTTGTCATTTCCTCCAGCAGGTCTTGGAAAGCAGTCTTTAGAGCATCCATCGGCGAATAATCAATAGTTGTTTGAACCCTAAGAATGATATTGTGCTCCAAGGGGTGGGATTGCTTATATCCCGCGAAAATCACATGTGGATCCTTTAGCAGTTGGCTGGAAGAAATAAATAACGTTATTGTTCCTCAACTAATGATCTGCAGAAGCACTATGAAGTTAAATTTTATTCATTTTGAACCACTTACCATCGAAGAAGGTTCCCAAGAGTGTGATCTTCTTTGTTTAAAACGAATATCGCTGCATTGGGCACCTTTGTCTCAGGTACCACTATAACCCTGACATGGAAGAAAAGGCAATTAAATTAAGTAACATATAAATAATACAATTTTATATAAACCATTATCCTTCAAGTTCAAGTAAATTCCTTAATTGAGGTTTTAACTTACTTCTTTTCCTCTTCAAATAGCACGAAACTTTCAAATGGAAGTGGTGCGTTCATCTTGCGCCAAAAAATTGGTTAATCAGATTTCTGCAGTTATAGTTCAAAGTAATAATGTAAACAAGTATCCAAACTTTAATGACATTAAATCATGAATCGCGCTTATGATCTGGTGCCTGAATTATAAACACAAAAGTATCCCATTCCTCCTAATAATTTCAAATTCGGCGCCAATTGGATTTGTTTTTCCATTTTGGTAACGCATAAGTCCCCTTTGTTACATTTTCTTTGTTCACGCAATATTTTTGTGCATGTTCAACTGTTCATATCAAAGTCAGCCACATGCAAATAAGTTTTTTCTCAATGCGACATCTACATTAATTTTCATTCAAGATACGCTCTAATTTCCGAACCAAATCCTTTAATTGGATGGCGCAGCTTGTGCGTTTTTGAACAAGTAGAGAGAAGTGAAGACGAAGAGTATGATGTCATGTCATTCATCATACGCCAAACACAAACAGAAGAACATGGAACAAAGTAGCTTCTAGTCTTTTTAATTTAATTCAACTACATCACAACAATTGGAATTTTTTGGGGAGTGTAATTTATGCAAGATGGAAATTTCCAATTCAGTTTAGTCATCTTTTTGTCATCATCATGAAGGTCATTTATAAAACTTCTGCCGTTCTGCGTAAATGCTTTTCAGACCGAAGATAGAAGATATCAGCATAACTTACCGACACTTTACAAGGAAAACCTGTGCAATTTCGTCCTAGTAATAGCAAGTTTAAAGACTTTATTAGGAGTGGAGATATGTTATACTTTTCCATTTCGGCAAGATTAACATTGAACAAGGAATGCAAATCTACACAATGTAGGGTGCGTCAAGTAATAATTTTCCTACTTTTAAAAAAATTTCAGTACATTTATAGGTGTAATTCATGCCAGCCAAGTTGCCTTTCCTGCAAAATGTTTTGACGCAAACCGATTGAGTCAGCAAAGACAATAATTAATTGAATCTTGAGCATTAAAATGTTCTTGATGATCAAATCAGTCGCAATTTCTGTTCATATTGTTTCATAAGTGAGAATTTTTGAAAGTGAGCAAAATTATTCGCATAGATTTGCTGAAGTGATGGCTAAACCCATTTTTCTGTGGACTTAAAAATTGTTTTACTGTTTTAAGTTCTTAAGACAAAACTAATGTTAGATTACTTCTGAGCTTTAAACATTAGAACTTTTAAAGACATGAAATCAGCATCAACATAATGCGTCAGTAGAAGTAGGTATGTCTTTACAGCAACAACAGAAATCATGATGTATTTCAACAACAATTTCATTAGTTGATCTAGAATGTTGCTTCATCTGTCCAGTCGACTAGAGTTGTTCCTTCGGCATAATTGATTACATGCAATAAATTTAAGGACAATGTCGTAATCGTGGTGGGTGTAACGTAACGTCGCAAGGATGAACGGCTTGACATTGACAGCATGTTTTGGCCATATTCGTGTCATACTCTTTCCTTCCTTTCTATTATAACAATGTAGCTGAATCAACAATATTTTTCTTTTTATTAACAAAAAAAACTATTTTGCATATAATGGTTGTTCACTGTAAGCACGTGTTGCTTCAAGCATGAAGGAATTAGATTCACTAATTCGTCGTTATGAAAGAAAAGGCTCATTCGTGTTTGTGCAAATCACCATCATTATCATTATTGTCATCAATAAAGTTGAAAGCACTTCATTCATATCTTCTGTATCATTTATGTATTTGCGGGATGACAATGCACCTACTAACTTACTGATAGAGAAATATGTAGTTAAACCTGAAAAAGTAATAAGACAGTTGATAATACTGTTTTAATGACGTATCTGAAAACAGACGTACGGACGGATAAAAACGAGAGTTCTTCCCTACGCCAAACGTACATGTCTGGTTTATTTAGACAGTATTTCGATCTTATTAATTTACGAGAGTATTCATAAGCGATTTATACTTTAAGTGAATCTTCATTTCTTTAAGTAAAGGGGACTGCTGTAAAATTATTAACAATTAACCTCATGCACTGGTCGATGTGGCCCTAGTGCTACTCTCCGAGACTCTAGGTACACATTTATCAAATAACTAAATAGATACGCGTTCGTGAGATATCATGCTTTCAGACGGATGGACACACGTCAAAGTCAATACCAGCCTCACAAACTCAGCTACGCAGCTCTACAATATAATCAACCATTTGGGTTGGAGCAATAATTTTCTATTATTATCTTGCTAGCAATTTACCCTCCTTCATTCAGCGTAGTTGCATTCAGCCGCCCATCTTGTAGCGTTTTGGGAGTGCCTAAAAATTTCTCACATAAAACTAAACTTATCGTTTATTCTTAGTAAACCAACCATAGTATTGTTATTTCCTCTCATCTCAATATCTCATCACTAAAATCATAATCGGGACAACACGGTACTCGTTTTTCTACGGTTAGACAGAGACTTCCCATTGTTCTGTTAAAGTAGAGATTATCTGAGCTTTAAGCTTTAGTGTCACTAGAAATCAAAGCCGAGTAGACGACGGAATGTGTGTATGTGCTAAAATGTTCATTAATTCTCGTTTTTGTGCAAAGGTGTGAAAAATGTTGCCGAATGGGATCGTAAAAAAAATTTTCTGATTCTGATTTAGGAAGCCCATATTCATTTGATTAGCATTTATTTACAGAGGCCGAAGTAAATGATTACAAACATGTTTCTAAAGTTTTGATTAGATGAGAAAATGAATTAGGCTTAATATTTCCTCTTCAAAGATACGGTTCAGTTAGTTTGGCTGTTCAGTTGTGGTAGATAAGGATGTCTTTTCCTCAAAGACACTGGGCTGGACATCTAGCTCAGCTCAACTAACCTTTACCTCCCACATATTTTACCTACAAATGTAAAGTTGGTGTGGCCTAAATACAGAAAACTGTTCAGATGAACCGAACTGTTTTTGCTCTGGTAGGAAAGACGACTAATTTCTTAAATGATTAGTCCTTGAGTTCGATTGAGCAACACAATAGGGCTTTAAAATGTTTTGACTTGCATATATTTCTACTGCTACAGAGAACATTTTATTTTGTTATTTAGGAGAGAGCGCATATTTAGGCAAGTGAAATAGATTTTAAAAAATTCTTTTGATTACAATACAATTCGATTCATGACTGAACAGTGCTAGCGCATCAATAATTGCTAAGTCATCTTCACTATTTTAAAATATTTTTCGATTTTGTGTTGTTGTCGTTATCATATATTTTACCCTCAATTTTGACGCGCTTCTATCTTCAACAAAAATCTCCACCTCCATTTCCACTATCATTACACGAAGGAAACACGACCCTCATTATATGACGAAACAGTACATTCACATTTTCCCTTGCCTGACGATAACCACATGCGTGTCTAAGGTAAAATACAGAAAGTAATTCTGACTTTCGCGATAATCCCTATCTAAGCTTTAACGAAGTATTGAGAAAGTTTCAGAAATTACATTACTTCCTGATAAATAGAAATCTTAATAGTCTTCAAAATAGTTTATGAGTTTCTCGCGAAACGTTTCTCATCTCAAGAGTTTGACTAAAACGAATGGTTTCGTCTTTCTGTGTCAGTGGTTTTATGACTTCTTCACGACCAAGAGTTTATGAGGATGGATGCAGGCATAATCTACATTCAACGAACCATATTTTTTTTTGCCTGTGTAAGATGAATATTATGAGGGAACTCGCAGCGCCATAACTCTTAATTTGTCCTGAGTGATTTAAAATTCATAAATGTCCATACTGCCTTTCAATGCAATTAAGAAGCAGAGGGAGGACTATTGTAAAGCACGAACAAGAACAATATAATAACCGTATTGAACCGTTCACATCCAACCGTGGTGAGATAAACGGAATTGCAAGGAGAAAATTGTGATTGCTCTAGTGTTCGCCTCTTTTTTTTACAAAGCACAACATGTTTACATTAATAATATTCTAATGAAAAGATGAGCGTGATTCAATAACACAAAAAAAGTTTAAACACTACACTTGCAGCTTTGCCTTGTCGTGAAAAAAGAATAAAATATCTAATAATCACTACCATCATCATCATATTCTGCAAACATATCTTCGCTCCCTATCTAAAAAAATAGTTTAAAAAATAATGTGCATTCTCTAATGTTTGTACAATGGAAGTATCCGTATTGTGTATCTCTGAACAAAACCCTAGTGCTGAGCAGGTAGCATACTAATTTCGAGGTAATGCTTGTTTAGTTTAAATGAAATGCGAAGTAAAGTAGTTTGTGTGATGATGTTGATGTTGATGAAGTTTACTCGAACGATCCTGAAGTTAGTTTAAACTTGTCGTTTGAATGGAAAGGTTTTACATTACATGCGTGCTAGTTGGTAGTTTTTTGTTATTGTGGAATGATCTGCCGAAAGTATTCCACTTGGTGAACGTGATATGTGATATTTCGTAATTTTTACCGTATGAGAAGTGACTAATTAATGCAACGTCAGACACGTATTGTCGTCATTTGCCATGCAGTGTTGTCTTTAAGACAGTATTTTCGCTGTATTTGGCTTTGGTGAATGGGTACATACTAATGTAATGAGATTTTTGTGTAAGATCTAAATATCCACTGAAATAGTTTGAACAAATAATGTGATTTTTAATGGTGCAAAAATATTGTTTCTGTTGCATTAGTAAATGTTGATACGACTTTCAAAATGCCCCAAAAGGAATTCCAAACGCCTACAATAGACGACCATGAAATAAAGCGACGTGTAGAATCCATCGCAGGAAAGAATGCACGTGTAGTGGATTGTGAGAAAAAGAGCTCATTTGTTTCAGAGGAAACTTTGCTTGTCAATGGGATTCCGGTGAAGCTTGAAGGGAGAGCTGGTGACCGAATAAAAGAAGCCCTTAAGTCTGGTCAACCTCCTCCAGTGGAATTATTGAGTGAAATATTGGTACAAGCTGGCATTGAGAAAAATCCTGTGCAATTAGAGACAACAATGACAGTGAAATCTAGTACCAAAACCTCAGAGTTATCTACACTCCTTGATAGAAATGGGAAACTTGTTGATGAAAAGTTGAAGGAATTTGAAGAGGATGATGAAATCCAAAGTGCTAGCGTTGAAATTTGGGAGAGGGATTCTGACCAAGCTCAAAAGTTGAAGAAAACGTTTGATGATTTTAGAACAAATATGGAACCTTTTATTGCACGTGAGTCTTTAAAAATATAAAAACATGCTTATTTCATTGTCAAACTGAATGTTAAAATTGTATTTTATTACATATTTAGCAAAACCATTACCACGCACATTCACTCCGGATAGGACGCCTCCCAAAACGCCACAATCTCCGCAGTCGCCAACAGGACCAACAGGAAATTCATCACCGTCAGGCAAGGCAAACCTACCAGCCCCGTCTCCAACATTCAAATTATCCAATGTTACCAATTATAACAATATTATTCAAAGTAATAATAACAAGCAACAGTATTACAATCATCACCAGTTAAACAAGCAGCAACGACCTTCAGAACCTCCACCAAGAATTCCATCGCTCATGAAACCTTTGAAGTTAAGCAAGCCGATTCCACCTCCCAAACCAAAAACGAAGCAGGTGGCTGATGTTCTACGGAGGGAGAAAAACTTTGAGCTTCCAGTTCGAGTTGTGTACGAAACGTTCATATAATCGAAACAAATTATTTGGAATGCCATACCATTAACTTACCAAAAGCAGTTTGTTGAATCCGTAATTGTGTAATAAAATTGTACTGATGTTTACTTCTAAGTCCTGGTTTATGTATTACATAACAAGACAGTTAAGTGGAAACACGATGACAAGGTTTAGGCTACAAATTGACATAATGAGAAGTAACGTTCTTGTGCGTGTGTTTTTAAAAATCTCCGAAAAACCTACGCTATAAAATACAGATCAAATCAACCATATAAATATATCAATTTATGTAAATAACGAAAATATTTTGATTAGATCACTGAGAAAATGTGCTTTTAATAAAGCAAAAAGTCATTCTGCGCAGAATATTGAATTAAATATAGGCAGCTTCTGAAGTCATGTGGTGCGGGTGATGTTAATGTCGTGTAAAGCCTGTGACAATGTACACGAGGTTTCCATATATGGTTCCCGGAAGAATCTCTATGAAAGTGATCAGTATCAATTTATATGCACGATTAAAGTGATAGGTCTCTTAACAAGATAGAGTGTAATACTAGCTATAACTTTATAGAATTAGTTCCCTTCCAAATCTGTCCTAATACAAAATTTAATTCATAAAGTCATTTTGTAAGCAAGTATAGTTGTTCAGCATTAGTCTATACATTCACAAAATTCTTGACCTTGGATTAACTTTTGAGTGTGAACTATGGTTTTACTTGTGTGATTCTCTTAGGTAAATTGGCAAAGCTAATATTGCTCAGCGCTCTAGCTAGAAAGGCTCCGAGTTAGTTTGGTTTATTGTTGTATAGAAGTAATAACATATTTTGGCACTGAGTTACAAGCATAGCGGCGCTTCGTCTGAAAAATATCTAGGAAAAAAGTCGCTTTCAAGATAAAAAAATCTCGCTGCGCCTTGCGCATCTCAATTTTCGTGAGGAATATTTTGATCGTAATCTTCTCTTATTACTGGCTCAGTAGCTCCTAACAAGTAGTATAAATTAAAGGTATTGACATTTCAGACACCGTTATTTCTCACCCCACTCCTTTCCGGTCCTCCTCTTAGGCCTTTTGACTCTATTTTTATTAACATTTTTTTTGCTCGGAAATGCCTAGCTTACTAGTTTTTTGTGCATTTTAATGTAAAACTGTCAATCAATTTTTGTATCATTGTCAGTCACACTTGATGTTTAATCAGTTTTCCTTCCTCAATAAATATAGACTTTTTTGCTACGCAAATATTTCCTTTGGGTTGTCTCTCTCACATGTGCATGACTCACCAAACTAATGATGGCAAATTTTTGGAAAAAACATGACCCAGCTGTGACTTTCTGCAATTATTATGTAAGAAAAGTAGCTTTGTTCTTTTTTAATGACAGGTTCGAGTAATTTGAGTAGTTTGGCAGATGGGAAACGTTTTAGTTTTACGATTGTTTGCATGTGAGTATTTTTTGGGTAAAAAGTGGGATAAGTACATAATACATACCCCACCAACATAATGCATTCTTAACTGACGAACCTTATCCGTTCTCATGAGATGCTTATCTATTCACTTTGACTTTACGAGCCAAACCTTCCCCACTGTACAAATACAATGATTATGTCTTCAAAAGAATTTCACTCAATATCTTTTTAAAGATGAAAGTAAACGTTCTACGGAAGGTTTTTCAAGGCACAATAGATGCATTGTGATCATCATTAGGTATGCATGGATGTCTCAGGTTTACTTTTAGCCAAAATGAAGCAATATATTAGGCTGTAATGACTGAGAAAATGCCCTTGGAGAAGGTCATGCCACGTACAAATGTAAGTGCAAGTAAAAAGAGATACATGAAGCTTAACTCGATTTAAAAATACCCCAGGTTTCTTCAAATATTATTTTACATAAAATATTCAAAACTTTAAAAATAGCTTCGAATCAATTATCTTATTAAAATACGTAAGAATCCCGACTGTATGAATGAAGCTAATTGTGTCATAACTTTCGCTGCATGGGTCATCAAAAACTCAGTTTAGTATCAAAGAAATAAAAATAATCGCTTTAACGATCTCATAAAATTAGATACGGATGCAACGGTAGAAATAACTTTTTCAATAAAATTCTTCTTGTATGATTCAACTTTCTAAAAAGGACTTTCTGACTTCCGAATCGAGTCAGGTATACCATATCAAAAATATTACAACCTTATGACGTGCGATTGCGAACCAAGAGACACATTTCAAATGAGGCTTGCTTCACACTCACTGTTTTTTGAACTATTGAACTGAATGGCGATGATAAACAATTTGTATTGCTATTGCACATGATGAGTCACTGCACTGTCCTATTACTGTGCAAACTTTTTAACTCCTACATTTGCACAAACGATTTGATGCAGAAGCACCAAATCACCCCGAACGTACGACTCGCCGATATTTCCGTATTTTTTACTTGATCATATTTTATGCAATGTAACCTGCAACGCAACTGATTCGAAACAGAAGTTTTTTATGTGTTTTATCTGAGTAAATTATATGCTGTTGTGTCTATACAGGCACATAATCAGTTTAAGTTAGTTCATTCCTCTCGCAAAAATAGAATTCATGTTTGCCAATGAAATAATCATAGTGGCATGTTTATAATAACCTACGCGAATCTTCAATAATCTACTATTTTTTATACGGAACGAGGAAATTATAAGCCGTTAGATCCCACGTACTTACATATTACAGTGGACATGTGTGTTCTGTCAATAGAGACAAGCGTGACATCCCAGATGAATACTCTTTTTTTGTTTGCTTTTTGCTCATGATTAAAATAGGGCGTTCTATAAAAACTAAAGTCAGTGATCTCCTAATCTATCGTTTTAAATAAAAGGTATTAACACAGAATAAATATTTATTGTTTGACGATAAAACGTGTACATTATAACATTTACGCATACAAAATAAAAGTTTTTCTGGATAAGCTCTTTGACAAAGTCACACCAGCTAAATTACAAAAACAAACGAAGGAGAAAATGAGACAGTCGAATACAAAGGAGAAAATATTCTATAATCTATTGAAGCTGACACTGGCCATCTTCCACTCCCTTGATTATCTGAGGGTAAAAGTAATACAGGATCATGGCGGTATCTTCGGCAATGCAGATCTGGGCGCTAATCTTGAGGGTAACTTTCAAAAAGGTCTCTTTATTTCGGTGGGCTTCTTGCTTAAGGAAATAAATGATTACTTGAGCTGCTCTAGAGAGATCCAATTTGCCTGTGCCTAGACACATAAAAAGAGAAAAACATTTTCTGAAACATGTCATACCCATAACTCAACTAAATATTTATCTATAAGGCTATATGCTTGCGTTTTTAGCTTCTAAGACAAACACATTGAGTTGAAATATTTTAATGGTGTTGCTGAAAGATTTAAAACGTTTGATATGGGTTAAATTTTTTGATATAATACCTTCAGTATCTACAGCTGCGAGGAGAGTGTCCAACTCCTCCTTCTTGTAATGCTTGACTAAGGAGCTGAGAATTTCAGGGATTCTATGAGCATCTATTGTAACTCCATTCAGGTCAACGTCATCATATTGCTCCACAATTTGTTGAAGTACTACAGAAATTTTGTTTGGAAAAAGCAAAACGATGTTTTATAAAAATGGGGTCATTGGAATAGGCCACTATGGCTCACTTCGATTTCGATGAAAGATTACTCATCGGCCGATTTAAATTTTAAGCTTGGCTTTAATGAGCAAAGAAGAAAAGAAAATTTTAGAGAATTCAACATATTACTCACCAGCTTTTGGTTCAACTTCCGTTTGGTAATCACCCATTCCAATGACGGCGGTCCTCATCTCGCGAGACATTAGAGTGAAGGAGTTTAGATTAATTTCAAAGAAAGCACGAAGCTTTTAATCTCACAAGGAAAAAATTCGAATAATTTTGCGGAACACCCGAGAGCGGATCAACTATCTTCTCAACAAGAGGGAGATGAATGAGTTGAAAGAATGACAAGGACGCGACGAAAGATAATGTTCACTTTTTATCTCTCTTGATTTTCTAATTCAGCAAGAATTTTTTCTGTGTATCGAATTGCCCTACAATGCCGAAACCAGCTACACAAACACTATAGGTACGATATGAACTCACTTTCTTTTGTAAATCTCCTAGATCAACTTAAACTTCCTTCCGCTCTGCACCGGCTCCGAATGCGTTATGGGGGGCTAAGACTCAGTGACATCTAATTTTATACTTGTTGTTCGAGACGCGCACGCCACATTCCGTCATGCACGCTCCTATGCATACATTCCATATATATTACGCATATTATTGTATCGTCACCGACTTTTTCATTCTTAAACTGGAAGTATAAGGACTAACCAAAGCTCTGAATTACGTAGTACGAGCTTTAGGAAAGATAACCAAGTTCGGAAGTATACGCTTAGTACGTTAGTATATTTATCATGAAATCACCGCGCGCGTCAAGAATAGCATTAATGCATTCCAATTTGGTGGCTTTCCTCCTCAAAACAAATGGCTGTTCCTATTTTCCATCCATTTATAATTGTCTTCATCCGATTTTGGAAACATTTATAGTCACCATTAACTTTCCTCATGTATAGATTCATCATTCTTGTCAAGCAATACATTTTAAATAGGCGTAGTCAAACTTATTTCATGTCGTACGTGAAGCCGAGAAATGAGAATGTTTACAAGATGGAGAGAAATAGATGCTTTTGGAAGGGCTCAAATTAGACTGTAAAAATTACATTTTGTAATACTTTCTCGCATTTCTAACGTTTTTTCTCAAAGATTTATTTTCCACGAGGGGATTAGGTTGAGTGAGAGGGAAATCGGTGGTCTCACAAGAAACTCTTTTGGCGACGGTGATCTTTATGTTTGTTTGCGCACGTTATTTTGGCATTCATTCCTCCGCATTGTCTGAATAAAATCTAGAGTTTAATCGAAAAGTTTTCCATAGATACGTAATTGATGCGTACGCTGAGAACAAGTTATTTACAAAGATTCACTCAAAGCTCAAGCGGATAACCTAACATGGGCAATTAAAGTAACAAATGAAGGCTTTGATGATCAGATCATGCATAAACGACAAATTCGACGAATCTGTTCGGGTTAAAAATTCAAAAGTCACTTTGAGTCTATGTACCTTAAAGTATCAAGAATTTAAGAGCATTTGTTTACTTTTTCTTCTTGTAACGCAAACTATGCCACGACCACAACCAGCACCATCAACCCCATCATTCAGTTTCGTTTTCAAACTCATTCTGTCGACTGGCGAGTGTAAAATAGAAGAATCATATTACTTAAGAGAGTTTCGAAATGAGTTCACTTCATGCAGTATCATACAACAAAACATGTGCCCTAATTCTATTTTCATCGTGACTAATGCTCCCACCACGGACGACTTGGTAGAAGATAATGCAATTTTCACACTTATAACTTCGCGTGTTATATGTTCTCTCATAATAATTACAGAACCTTGGCATTCGAGATGTTGAGTCATCCGTAGCTATCATAAAAGGCGTGGGGTATGGACTATGGAACAGCCAACAGCGTCTGATTTTGCAAAGATTACCTCGGATTAAAGTAGTTTATTCTGCTCCTACTATCATTGATTTTTCTCCTAATTTAAAGTTTATAGCACTATTTATATTACAGGACCAAAAACATGGTTAATTTGAATGTGGCGGAAATGTCTTGAACCCCACAACGGACCGCAGGCAGACATGGATGTGAAATCCAATCGAAAAAGATCTCTAGAGACTCTTATGACAAGTACAAACGACTATCCTAATCAAAACAGAATTAAGCTACTTGTAGCATGCCATTTAAACGTAGAAAGTTGGGTGTCATGTGTGAAACGGAAGAAGTAATTTAGCATAACATAATACATATTGAAATGAAGACAGAAAGTATTGCACTGTAGAATTGAGTATCAAGTTCACACGCTATAGGTTTGCTGAGGATTACTCTTGCTACGGTTGGAAATGAAATGACGTGACAGTGATTCCAAATCTGCCCGATGAGCCTTTCCATTCTTTAATCTTGATCTTGACTTTCAGGGATTGTTTCATGTCGGCAAATGCTAACACAATATCGTTAGATACATACTGGCTATTCGCCAATTAACGAACAGAAAAAAGGGAAAGAATTCTGAGGATGTAGGAAAAATGAAGTGAATGTATAGACATTGAAAACTCCTTTTGTATTGATGATTTTTCTTGTTGACGGATTAGCTCATGTCCATATTGGCAATTCAAATGCATTGCAATTGCGAATTTGGATGCAGCATGCAGGCACTGCAGACGCAGACAGACAATAGTCATTTTTCTAGATAAACGTTGGTTTGCATCTCTAACAAGATATTGATAAATTCGCATAAATTTTCCCCCTTTAGCAAATGAATTATTATTAAATGAATTACGTATTTAACTGTAGAGTTAGGCTACAAAGATAACATCGATAAAAAACATCCGCCGTTACTTTGTTAAGTTTTTCGAGTCACCCCAGGCATAACAAATGTGGGCTATTCATTACCAAAGGAACCCCAGTAGGTAGGCTAGACAGACAAGGTTTTCACACAAAACGTCTTTTGTCATAAAAATCCTTCCTGGAGTAGGCGCACCTTACCTAATTCAGATGGCAGATTGGGACAATTAGGTGAAAACATTTTATCAATAGCCTTCCAAATTCTAATGTGGCATCGAGAATGATGGTCGAACAATCACATTACGTGACTATATTCTCGAACGTTAAAAGGTAATAAACAAGCGACAATAAAAGTGTAAAATAAAACAGTTACAAAAACCAATCAAGGAGATATCAAGAACAAAGTTTGAACGCAACGACGCAGTATGAGAGTTTCTTTTTTCAAAGGAAGAACATTGTCTATGCATTAGATCATCTACACTGAGATTGGATTCGTTAAAAAATGGATAAAGGTTAATTATAGCTCCTTTTAATGATCCACAGTGTAACTGGTAAAGTTGTTTCTTTTAAACTTTTTATTATGGCCGAATGCACCTAATGATGGCGGCTTGATTATAAAGGATGCATGAATGCTTGTCTTACAAGCAAATTTTCTTGATTACTTTGACTCATTCAAAATCTGCAGTTTGTTTCTTTAAGACTGCTTATCGTCATCTTTTATATAAAGATGAAGGAGTTTTATTATGTTTACATTAACTTACCTACTCCAATGAAATAACCGTTATTGACAATTTCAAGCTGTCTATCTAGTCGTGTTACACTATTTGTTTATCCAGGCACAAGCTTGGATTCAGATGATTTGATTACATCAATAGTAAAAGATCAGTGAAATCATTTAATATCCGGTGAGTACAAGTGCTCAAACAATTTGCCAGATAGGTGCCGATGTTACGACATTCCTAATCCTAAATTAAAGTTCAGCCGAGACCTTTTAGAAAAGGAGGCTCCAAGAATTTCTTCATGGGTGTGTGGCAGTAAACAAGCGTTGCCTTGTTACACAATATATTACTCAGAGAACTCTATTAAAAACTGAAGTTAAAAAGTCGTATCCTCAGGATCGCCATATAATGGTTAAGGAATATATTTCCTAAGCCCAATAATACAGAGATTACTACTTCCTCTAGTTATTTCTACTTACCTCGACATAGACATTCAATGAAATCTGGCAAATTCGCAGGAATGAAGTTTTCTAGATTTATTGCTTCATGTTTATTTCTGAATTTTAACACTTGTCATTTCCTGAACAAATAAAAATTCACTTTTAACTAACGAGGATGGAAGCAAGATCTTCTTTTAAAGTTAATTAAAAGCTAGAACTTTGTAAAAAGTTTTTTCAAAATTCAGGAAATACACTTACGTCAAGCTCGGAACAATTCCAACCGTAACCTTCAAGGAGAGATTTTTTATTGTAATAAATAGGTTTTCAATCCTAAAATTAGCTTTGAAAAAGAGAATTTGGAATGGTGCGATGTTGTCGATGGCCAACTTCTAATCTGTTCTGGAATCAAATGACATCGGTGGCAAGACTGTTGGGAATTGTCTCACCCGTAAATGACGGTGATAAGAGAAGCATTAATTGCCCGAATGAGAGAACCTACGTTTGTTTCTTCATTACGCAACTCAGAACGATGACGATGGCAAGCCAAGATAAAAGCAAGAAATATGCATACGAGTTACGCTCGAAGAGGCACGTGCTCCAAACTGATCAAGTCAACGGTCACGTCCTTTATTCACCCTTCAAGTGTAATTTAATACGATAAAGAATTTTCCCTTCAATTTCGTTTTAAAGAAGGAATCCATCTTTTTTGTGAAGAATAGATACGTCCACAGAGGCGACATGAACATTTAGTACAAAGAAACGCTGTTCCTTTTTATATGTACAATTCTATTTCTAGAGCATTTCCCTAGAAATATATCAAAAGTAATGATTAATGATGGGCAACCTTACAACCCACCCTAATAACGTAACCATTCCCATTAAAATTTTTGTAAAGTCCGGTCATGACATGTCGAATGAATCATCTCACTTAAAAATGTTACCCTTTTCATCTGAAAATTGTTTCTATTATATTCGCACATAATGATGTACATAAACTGTATTTTTGTACTTAAGTAGTTAAATAGATGGATACTTAAAGAGTTAAGAGCTAAATCGGTTACAGAACATTTACTTTGGCACGAGGGGAAATTCTTTGAAAATTATGTACGGGAAAGAGTGCCATCAGCATCTCATAAATATGAGTTTATAACTTATTGTGACCATATAGGCATATTTTGGCCGTTCCATAGGTTAACAGTTTTGTGCTTGAGACGCAGCGACTGTTTCCAAAAGCGAAAAGATTTTATTTATTTATCTATAACCTTGTATACTCTTTAAGAAAAAAAGTGTGAATAAAGCGCACACAGCTTGTGAACAAATGAGATGCTGTCATGTGGGGGCGAAATGATGTAATCCAATCCCCTTTTCACCAATAAATTTATCGCTCATATGCTGATTCCTCTATTCTATCTTTTCATTTCCCTATTTTTTAATGTGTGGGTTGGGTAATAACCGTGTCTCTCACATGCTAATTTTATTACCAGTTGTCTTTTATATGTGTTAGCCCAGCCTCTTCTTTTGTTACTTGGATTTTAATTACATGTTCTCTCAGTTGTTTAATTGGATCTCTTAAGGCAGAAAAATCAATTAAGTCACCGATACCAATACTTAGCCTAACAATTACCATTTTATGGAAAATTGCCACACAGATTGTGTAATGCGCGAGGAAATTTTTAATTTTATGAGGTTAACGATCCTCACAAGTGTTCAGATATCACTCACTGAAAATCCATAAAAACTATTTTTACTTTATATTAGACTTTAATGAGTATAGCTCAACCCTACTCATTTGGAAGCCCCGATGGAGTCTACTGGAAATTGAAACTGACTAGACGGAAACTAAAAACGTTTGAATCCGTAGTGATGGAAAAGTTGCCAACGATTGGTATTTTTATATTTTTGTTGAAAATTCCTTGAATATTAAAATTCCAAATATTGGGTGAAAGTTATGCTTGGAATAGGATAAAAAATATAAATACTAACACGCTTCAAAGGTTATGATAGGTTAATGATGTGATAATACTAGTGAGTTTTGAGTAAACTACATATTTTACAAGGAACTGTAGCTCGTTACCGTTACAGATTATTTTTGACTGTAGGACACGTAGAGATGTTCCCATGAAGGTAGGCGTTGAGAGCTTAAAATAAGCTTTAGGTTTATTTGAGCTTGCCATTAAATGATGGACCCAAACTCAGGAGCTGGCACAATTACTTTGGAGTACTACGATAAAAGTTCCGATTTCTCTGAAAGTGATGACGATGCTGGAGGTGGAGATGCCAGTGAAATTAACACCGAGTCATGTAGTGCTTGCTCCTCCAGTTCAAATATAAGGAAAGTTGAAAGCGATGCAGAGTTTAAGACATATGACTTCCAGCATTGGGAGCTGGAAAAGGAAGCGGCTGAAGCAGAGGACACGGATGGAAACCGAAAGTTCTTTTCTGAATCTGCTAGAAATGCGATGAGGCATCATTACACCATTACTAACCAAGAATTGCTGGATTCTTTAATACATCCTAAAGGAAGTTTCCCGAGATGCCCCAAGGGCGACTCTGTGGAAGAACCGTATTTCCGGAGAAAGCATCCTGGCCCATTTTTGACGTGCTGCTTTAGCCATAGTCATGAGTGTGGGGATGAATTTTATAAACTTCCGGTGAATACTAAGCCTTTACCTGAGAACAATCTTTCCGCTAGGCCGCATCATCTTAAGGAGAAAAAGGCTAAATTGTACATTTACAAACTTACATAATTCAACTTGCGATAAAATCAGATTTGGATTACAATTTACTTTTATTGCAGCTATAGACAATGTAAAAATTGCGAATATAATGGATTCACTCATCGAAGAAATCCCGCTCAGCATTATGATGAGTATCTGAATAACGTGACATACAAGCAGTAAGACTAGCTAAGATAAAAGTAATAAATCAAAACATTGATTGGTACTAATAAGGTATCTTCTCTTTAAAAGCCATAAAAATCATGTTAAAGTTTGGCCACAGCATTTGGCAGACATGAAATGCTCTCTTCAAGAAATAGTGGATTCTTCAGATCCGGACTATATTGAGCTTACGGAAAAATGCAAGGATTACAGACCAAGTACAGTAATTGTTCATGCGACGAGGCTTGCAGAAAAATATAGAAAGAAAAGAGCAGGTAATGTATAACTAAAGTCTAAAGTTTGGCTAATTCTTTATGAGTATTAACTCATAAAGAATTAGCTACATTTGTTAGCTTGAGCGTTTATCACAGTTATAGCGAAGAAGCGACCGGTTTTAACTCGTCCGGTTGTGGGACGAATGACTTCTAAAGTAATTAACAAACCCTCTGGATACGCCCGTTCCTCTCGGCGTGACCAGAGACGATTAGAGACAAATTCTGAGGAGGAGACTCCACCACCTGCATCAACAAAATCGCCAAGAAGTACAAAAGCATCAATGAATGCTGAACTGACGAGGCTAATGAAACTCCCAGAGAGGTTTAAAGAGGCAAAATCAATACTGTCTAATGATGCACCATCCTTGAAGATCAGGGATAAAGTAAGAATAGAAGGGGATTTAAAACCCAAATCTACTTTTCAACAAAGGCTACGAGCTTCCGTGACAAAATTAATGAAGACGCGCAAAGGCAAATCAAAACTATCAAAGCGATTCGTGAAAAAACCAAAACCACTCAAACAAGCAAAATATATTCAGAAGGTGAAGCCCAACATAAGTGCCAAGTTCTTGAGGGCAAGGAGTAAAGGCAAATTAATACCCTGGAGCTCAAACGTAGTTAGTGCGTCCTCATCTAAAAAACGCACTAAAGGGAAGAAGCGCGAAGGCAAAACGATTAAAACGGAGGTTTTGAAGAAACCTGACCCAACATTTACAAGCCCTAGCTCAAAAGGGTCGGCTTCTACAAGTAGCACCAATTCTTTCACGTCCAACTCTACTCAAGCATCAACAAGTGAAAATGGCAGCTATTCCAAATTTAGGGATCAGAACGGGGAATTCGATTCGGAAAAATATAGGAAGAGTATTCTAAAAATGTTGGCAAAGAATTCAGCAACTGGAGCGAAACGTGACAGAAAGTGAGTTTTTAAAGAATTGATTTATTTGAAAGAAAACAAGCTACCATTAATTCAGTACATTCTCAGTTAGCCCCAATTATATGATAAAATGATTATTGTACCGTGTCTCACAGAAAACTACAGAAGAGAGCTTCCCCAACTCACACAACCCAAAAGTTTGTGAGTCTCCCCAAAATAAAAAACCTCTACAGCAATGTGAAACCGAAAACTGTTAGCAATATTCCGCAGCGTAAACGAAAGAAACAAAAGTCCAAGTCCAAAACGGATACACTATTGAATTTCATGGCGTTGAGTGAAGCATCTCTAAAATCTAAGTTGTCAAATGATACCGTTCTGACTAGCAGGGATTCTTACTTTTCTATTCCTAGTTTAGATGACGTAAAAATACAATAAAGGACGAATGTCAGTAATAATATATTTATTTTTATAAGGAAATGTAGTTTGTTATCAAAAACAGTGAAAAAGTAAAGTCAATATTGTGAGATGATGCTACAGAAGTTGTTTTAACTGTGAGTTGTTGGTACACCAGGAGGAGGAGGTGGTGGTGGTGGTGGGGGAGGTGGTAGTATAGCTCTAGGGGGCACAAAGGAGCGAGGACATCCAAAACTGAAATTTTCATTTGGCTGGTTTTGCCATTGATGCGGAGGGCACCAAGTCCTTGGACCAGGACCAGGTAAGCGGTGAAAACGATGATCATATGGATTCGGCATTGGAGGAGGGCGGAAATTTTGATGCGGCCTCCCTCTAAAACCTCTCATTCGGTGTTGGTTACCTCTAAAATGAGGAGGAATTTGATGATGGAAACCACCATGATAAGGTAAGTGTATGGGTCCGCCTGGAAAAAAACCTGGTACCATTGGAGGCGCAAATGGAGGATATGGGTTGACATTTCCTTGAGCGTTCTGTTCAGCTCCTTCATTGCCCTTAGAAATGTGTCGTTTTTGACCTCGGAGTTGATTCTGATTGTTTTCACAGGGCTGTACATCATTGCACATAGCATCAGCCTCGGTTGCTATTAAATTCGCTTTTCTCCGATTTCGTTTTCGCTTTTTGGCTATTTTCTCCATTTCGTCATCCGAATAGTCAACCTCTTCATTTGGTGGTTCTTCGTCATTGAGCCAGGATGCGTCTGAGCCCTTCATATTTCGCAACTGAGCCAAGAAGACGAAAGCTAGAAACAACACACAAACATATAGATTAAAACTCATGGATATAACTCCAAGTTTCTAACATCATTATTCAAAGTTCTTTCACTTACATGTGTAAGGAGTTTTCGGAGCGCAGTAAACAAGCATTCCGACATCAACTTCATTTTTCTCAATGTGCTCCTTTGAATTAAACCGAACGCAATACATGGGTTGCGTCACGGGACCAATCACATCGAAAATTTTGCCCAGGGCACGATCACCTTTGTCCAGAAATAACACCGAATCCAGGTTCAGGGCCGGTGTATTACGATAGGCCTCCACCACCACTGCAAAGTTACAAAACATTATTTTTTTGTACAAAATCAGAAATTAGAAAAAATTTAGATATGGTTTCAAGTATTTACCCAATGGCTCAACGACACTTTTTATGATGCCTATAGGCTGGCAGTCATCGTGTGGCACCGATATGTGAAGGTCCTCAATTGGGGGAAGGTCGCATAATCGGAATTCACCCTTTACTCTTGGTCCATCTGGGTCCAATACCTTTTTCTTTGGCTTTTTAGCCTTGCCAGACTTGCTAGTGCTGCAAAAAAAAAATTGGTGCCTTTAGTAGAGCAAAACTAGCTGTTACACCAATCAAGACTATTTTAATTACATACTCTTGATCATTCTCCTCCTCTTCATCAGTATTTTCGTCCTCGCTGTCAGTCTCTGAATCGGAGGTTCCACTGTCGATATCAACTTCACGTTTCACCTCTCGTAATTCAACATATGCTATAGGACTATCAAATAAATCTTCTTCCTCCAGTTCAAGCGTATCTTCTCTTTCTTGCTTCAAGAAAGCAAAGTCGACAATTTGTTTAGTATCGGTTATGGCCAAAGTTGAAGCATTGTTTACCACCTCACATTTTTCTCCTTCCGATTCCTCCCTAACATTTTCCTCATGTTTAACAAAAATAGAATTATCCTTGTCACTCCAATTTTCTACATCATTCTCTGATGGTTCGACTTTTATCGGGAATACAGCTGCGCATCTATCACTCAACCGTAGCTGTGGAGTAGTGGTCGACTTGCCAGGAGATAATTTAGATGTCGTCTCAGAATTCGCAAATGGATTAGGTAACAAATTATTCACATTTGGAGATTCAGTCTTCACTTTTAGCTCACATTTGCCTTCCTCAGCGCCAGAATCATTTTCATCAGAGGAATTAATGTAAGATGCAAATAACGTTCCTAAAGAGCCGCTGACAACACCAGCACCGTTTTCTTCTTCAATTTTTACTGGAGGCTGATCCATCGTGCTAAGTTATCCTGGCGCTGGCACTTGACTTGTCATGCGACCAGAAGAAATCAATCAAGCGTACTCATAAAATTATTTAACTGATCACAAACTGTCATTCACAAACTTTAGAGCAAATAATGAAAACCAGTTGCACTTTATAATTAAAATTACTGAAACCTCTGACTCTAACAGGATTTCTTTAAAATTTTAAAAAGTAAACAGTTCGAGTTCAACTACGACCACGTGCTTGCATCGTGAATGAATGTAAAACCTAAAGAGAAAAGAGCTTGTTGAGCTACACGATATAAAATGTGAAGAGCGCCTTTATTATGCCCCTTTATGGGGAAATCTTGGAAAACGTTTTGCTTCTCTCTCACATTCTCACATGCATCATCAGCTGCGGACAAGTCTAGCTTGACGGTCAAGGCTTGACCGTGTATAAATTTTTGCGATTGCATATGCGTATTTTTAATTTACTTGGCCGAATTATAATTTATAATTCAGTAGTCACAAAAACTTCATCAAACGCTACACAGAAGAGGAAAATATGATAGTCACACATTGTCTGTCAAATTAATTCACCTAAATCTGAATTATTAGTTTTTGTGTAAATACTCACTGACTAATAAGTTGTTAAACCATGCTGTCCCGGAACAATTTGCGTGTCTTCAAATATGCCAGGTAGGAAATGCTTTGATTAACTTTGGTCATACTTTTATGGTTGTATGTAACATAGAAAGAAAAGTTCTTTTTTGTTTAAAACAGTGATTATAGAATTCTAGCTGCCGCAGTACAACCCACGGGAATCAAAGGATGTCATGAGTTCTGTAGCGCAAATCTACATTTTGAATCCAAACGAGCAGTCCATGATTCATGTAAAATACAAAATATGGTTGGTACCCTCGCTATTTCAAAGAGAGTTGTTTGCAGAAACACATTAGAAGGCTTGGTGAAACTCCCCAGACGATCCATGTTCATAAGGACCCAAGAAACACCAAACCCAAATAGTCTCAAATTTTACCCTGGGACGAAGGTATTTCGATTTAAGCTACTGAGGTTACCTTTGAAATATTAAGGTTTGTAAGTATGTTTGTAATTATAATTACAGGTTTTAGAGTCTGGCACAATGGATTTCCCTACTCCTGCCTCCGCAGTTAACTCGACACTTGCAAAAATGCTTTTTAGGATAGAAGGGGTCAAGTCTGTTTTCTTTGGCTCAGACTATGTCACAGTCACGAAAATGGATGAGGAAGTTGAATGGAGACTATTGAAACCGGAAATATATGCCACGATTATGGATTTTTTCGCAAGCGGTTTACCTGTAGTTAATGAAACAAAGAGTGACCCAGATACTGGATCTCAGAAAACTGGTATGTAAAAATGAATGAAAGAATAGGAAATGGTAATAATATGACCGTCGTTCTCCAGTTCCAAATTCCAGACCGTCGTTGTCTTTATGCGTTATAAATGAAATGTTTCACTCTTTGCAGACTCGCAAAACGCCGAGGATGAGGACGAGACTGTCTTGTTAATTAAAGAGCTTCTTGACAGTCGGATACGTCCAACGGTTCAGGAAGACGGTGGCGATATCCAGTTTGTCGTACGAATACCAAGTTTTTTTTAAATGCTCAAAGGTTATAGGTTAGGCTCAAATGCTTTTACTTATACTTTCTTCCAGGAATTCAAAGACGGGATCGTAAAATTAACCTTACAAGGATCATGTACTTCCTGCCCAAGCTCAGTGGTTACGTTGAAGAATGGAGTTCAGAACATGTTGCAATTCTATATTCCTGAGGTTAAACCAATTCCTTAACACTCCTTCTGTTAAATGAAAATATTCTATAGGAGTTAAATATAAAAATTTACATTTAACAAAACTTAAAATACAGGTACTAGGAGTGGAGCAAGTAATTCCTGAACACGAAAAAGTGGGAGATGCTGAATTTGCCAAGTTAGAGAAAAAATTGGAGGAACAGAAGAAGAAAGGATCCTCTGAAAGTGATACTAATACTGATAAGCCTGAGTATGACCCAATCTTACAGAATATTAGGCCCAGACCGAATTAAGTTTAAGATATTCCAAAAATGTTTGGATAGCGTTTAACGAATCAAGTTACATGTTTTTGTTGTAGCAAATCTTAATCTTAATGCTAGTCGAGGGGAGCTGAATGTCAATCCGCCAGCTCCGGAACACTATGAAAACAAGCACTTAGGGTTCCAAGGAGTAAAGAACGTGACTTTGTGCGATTTGATAATGGTAAATAAAAACTAAAATCATGATTTCTTGCTTAATTTATCGAACCAGTTTATAATACATTTAATCTTCAGGCTTAAATTTTATTCAATTAATTAGATTTCTACTTCGAGTATACGCCATTTAACATACAATTCACTCTTTAATCATGACAGTACTAACTAAACCTAACTAACTTGGTTTTGACATTAGACGTAGCATGTTTACGGTACAATGGGAAAGTTAAATTTAAATAAAAATCTGAAAGCAAATTATCGCTGATAAATTGGCGATCAATATCTAGTGGAAAACAATTTTAAATTGAACAAAATGTTTTGCATAGCTATTTGGAATGTAAAATGATAATGAATATAATGTATATTGAACCGTACTGCAGTAGGAGTAGAAGGAGTCTGAAAATTAGGGTTGGTTATTTGATTTTAGTTGTACATTGTACTTAATTATATATTTCTCTTAATTACAAATCACAATACATCAAAATCTTCAAGAAAGGTCATAAAATTATGTTTGCTTTGCATCATCTTTTACATGCTTCCTTCTACATTCCTTATCCATATATATTTGCTTCCTTTCTTGTTTTTCAAGGTAATTGTTTGTGCTCTACTCTACAAACTAAACGAACATTTTATAATAAATGGTTACATCACGACTACTACTAAAGTAAAATTCAAAGCAACGATTGTCCCTGCCTCAGTGAATTCTTTATGAGGGAAACATGAGTGCTGTTTAAACAGTACATATAAATCAAAAATGAGGCTTAATTAATAACTATTTAGTTCCTCGAAAACTCTTGTGGATTTAATCCATGACAGTCGGAAGAAGTACTAATTGGTTAAATGAGGTGACAATTGTATGTAGAAGTGACTAGTTTTCTCTAGGTCTTCATGTGGCATTTACTTGTCCCCCATCTTTACTTTCGAAGTCTGAAATTTAAATCAAAACGTAATCCAATTTAAGCCAAGGTACAATTTTAAGTCTTTATCTTTTAGAAAAGCAAGTAAATCTTACAATGTATATTCCAACGATAAGACCGAACAATCCAATAGCGCTACCAAAGATTTCAACGATGAGAATTTTCACGAATAAGGCCGGATTGGCAGCATCGGCTAGAGCTGCACCTGACCCTACGATCCCTACACAGACACCGCAAACTAAGTTGACCGTTCCCACAGTTAGTCCTGCCGCGAATAGCAAGTATCCTCCAGTCCAGTTTGACCCCTTCAACCCTGGATTTACTTCAACCAAGTTCTGTGAGAATGGCTGTGGATTTCAAAGAAAAAAAATCTTCACTAATTGTAGTGCTAATTTAATTGTAGAAGTAAATGCCTCCAAGTAATAAAACTCAAAAATAATACAATACCTCAATGAGACCAGCCAGTACAATCGCAGTGATCAAACCGTAAATTGCTACAGCTTCACAGAAGATGACAGATATTAGATTCTTGGTTTTGATCCTTGGAGCTTTTACACCCCCACCTAAGATTGACACCCCAGTTGTATGTATTCCGCTGCAAATACCAATTCAAGAATTAATTAGGGTCCTTCAATTAAGAGTTAAAATTGATCAATAATCTTCAAATAAAGTTTTTACTCACAGAGCAGCTCCTACAACGGAAAGTGCGACAGAAAGTCCGGCCCCCGTAGCTGCCCACATATGAGGGGAGGTTTCGGTCAAAAACCTAGATTCAAAACATTATATCAATTCATTGCATGTATATTTTCAGAATGCACATGAATTATACTATTAACATTCTAAACCTACCATCCAAAATCAATCCGATGGCCTTGTCCAGTGAGTACATAAAACAGGCCTGAATTTAAAAAATAATAATTAGTTCAGCTTCATCCCTTCATGTAATGCTAAGCAGCTCGCTTATAATAACCTCATTAAATGCATTTGTACTTACCAATAATGATTATGGCCGAAACAAAACCTACGGAGACTGTATAACTCAGGACCCTTCCCACACTCATTTTTGTACTTCTTGATTAAAACCCGATTTAACCAATTTAATGAATTGTTTAAGATTTATACCACGAAATGTTTGCTAATTATGCACGTGCACTAGTGTATATTTCACTTGGAACTGGTAAAAGCTTCTAACAACGGTAATTCAACATATTTAGTGACTTTAGTCTAGTATAATTCCTCTGGAGAAATTGTCCATCGACTAGCACTCATCATATTACTATCATTTGCACCCCACCACACCTGATTGATGACGACTGCCACTACCCAAAAATAAGACTTGTGAAAATACAAGTGGAATGAAGCCCTCACTAACTAGCTTTGCGGCTCCTCTCATTATAATAATGCACAATTATTTAGGCTACGGTATGTACCATTAAAACACTACGAAATCTCATCTTTTCCATATTCCAGAGTCGTATTTATCAACTCAACCTACAACACGCCCAAAACTACCATCTGTGATACATTTCATGATGTTTCATACTCGGCTCGGCTTTACCCTTTCGTTGGTAAAAGCAGTCATTGCATTACATAAAGCTGAAGCGCAGTGAAGATATGTGGCTATACTTGGTCTAGTCTGGTTCTGGGTTGTATTGAAATTGAATTCTAGTTGTTCAAGTCTGTTACTGTTTAGTACATTGGTTTGTGTCGTGTATTAAGAAAATCTAAATGATCCCTGTAGATCCATTGTTTTCAAGTAGGGGCAAATGTAAACAAATCGTAATCCAAAAACATTTTGAACTGAATAGACATAACCAGAAATGTGCTTCACGACAGCCGCAAGATTAATAATTGCTTGATAACTTAATTACATGTAGTTCCAATCCTCCAATAAACATAAAGTTTTACAATGTTGTTCGGCATGAATAAAATGTTTAAAAGTGTTAATGAATTAGTGAACAAAGGTAAGTTCCAGTAATTATTATCTTCACTCACCCAAGCTAACCGTAAATTCAAAATAGTCTTTGAGAAATGCTAGATATAATAATCATTTTCAATTTAATTAGTGCCATTAACGTGGGCTCCCGTCCGTTGGGCATCTACTGGTGGGAACAAAAATAAGAAGCAGGCACCTGGGAAACATAAGGGAATTAAGAAACAAGATGGAAAGTACGTTTTTCCTGGTGATGTACTAGTCTACCGACAAGGAACTAAGAAGATTTGGTTCCATCCTGGACTTAATGTAACTGATTTTGTATTAAAATTAATCTTAAAAATTGCATTGATCTGGACATCATAATAATACTTTTAAACAATATTATTTTTCTCTTCTAGGTTGCCATGGCCCGACGTTATATGAATTTAGTGGCTTTGAAGGAAGGAGTGGTGAGAGTTACTTGTGAGAAACCTGATTTGAATTTTGAACATCGTATGGTCAAATTGTTTTACACTGGTCGAGAAGGGCTAACATTTTTCAAAAAGCATTTTAATGTCATACCTAAGCCACAACATACCATGTTTAAATGTATTGACCAAGTGTGAAGCTGGTTATGGAATTTGATAGATAATCTTTTAAATTAAATTTACGTTGATTTTTCCGTTTTGGAACATGTATAAATAGTCATATATCGATAGAATAAAGTCAGAGCCATTTTCAAATATAAATTGAAAGGATTACTAGTTATAATTCTACTACATACTTTGTTTAGTACTAAATTGTATTGTTGAGTCAAGTATTTACGGCTCAAGATGAAAATTCGCCATGGAAAAGGGAATTAATATACGTGCACCTTCGATCTCCTTTATATGAAGAAAATAACTGAGAATAAAATAAAGTCAATATTCGCCCATACAACCTTCGTACATCATTTTGTGTAATCGTGTTATTACCATTTATTAAAAATTACGTACGAAAGTAAAAATACATTTCAGCGAAATACAATGCAGTCATTAGTGTAAATTCTAACGCAATTTCACACGCTAAAAGTTGCATATAGCATAGGTATGTGTATCCATTCAGTCATCTTGTGTGTATGCATAAAATGTATAAATGTGGTAAACGAGTTGACAAATATGATTTTTAGAGTTTGTAAATATCTGACGTTAAGTACAATTAAATTGATCAGTAAATTCACAATTATCAGTTCAGGCAGACAAGACATTCAGTACAAGGTTCATTTTAACACATAGCGAACAGGTACTGCGTTGCAGTAATTAGGTAAATCAAAAAATAATCTCACTGCTATGTCACAGACATAAATAGACTTCTTTCAGTACATTTATAAAAATCAAAGATCATGATATTTTTATTTTAGTAAAGGTAGCGTCTTGAAAGCTGATGAAAGAAATCAAAAATCACTCGGCACTATAAAGTTATATTAACAAAGAGTTGTCTACATATAAGCAACAGTTTTCATTCGGACCTTGTATTTTGTAATTTGTATTAGATTTTAATTACATACAATATTAAAAAATCGTGGTATAAAATTAGATAACATGAAATGCATCAAATTTCACTAGTATTTAGAAGTTAAAGTCGTGTTGAGGATGAGATACAAAATATAACTCAAGCTGTGTATTCTTTTGGCTTGAATGCAGTAAAAAGCGACCGTAAAAAGTTTATCATTATGACTTTTATCCTACTTTACAACATCATTAAAAATGGTGACTTCCGTGAAGAATCATAACCCCTGTCTTGAATTAATCCGTTGCATGTAGAACGGGTTGTGATTGAAATGAAATATTAAAAAATTATCACGGTGGTTATAAAAGTTAACCCAAACTTTCTCCTTGTCAGTCGTTTCATTTTTAAAACCTAATTTAAACCTGCGTATCCGTCATCCCATTTTTAAGTTTATGCGAAGCTGCCTTTCAAGTTTTCTTTCTCGATTGTGATGTTCACCACGACGCAATTCGTAGTGGAACTTGACATTCCAACACTTTCCTCATAAGATGGGGGAGGAATATCATCGATATTATCGTTCTCAGGATTTTCCTCCGCCATAATTGTCTTTCCATCCACATTGCAAATTCCTTGACGCTGTGAGCGTAGCGTCCCGGGGCCTGTGGAACTCCTGGCCTCTATGTAAATGTCTTCATATTTTGGCGGAGAATCAGGAAATCCAAAGCAGCCTGCTACAGCCGAGTTCCTTGCAGATGAGTGATGTTCTCTAAGGTGATTTGCCAGCCCAACAATTATTGGGTTGGGTCTACGTACCCGTGGAGTTGATCCCAAATCGCCATGCAGATTTTCATGGCTAGTGGACTTTGATCGACAGCAAGGGAAGTACATCTTGTTCTGCCGGAGTAAACAAAGAGAAGATATTTTACTCAAAGGATTCATGGTTTATGTTATTTTTCAGGGGGATTTTTGGTCTCCATTTGGCAATTCAATTTAGAGTTGTAAAACAAATATTTTGAGTGCCTGTTTTTAAACTCTGAATTTTTATGTGTTAAACAATTTAAGTTACTGAAGTGTGAAATGAATGATTTTAATTTGCGCCCTACGTCTACGATACTGGCCAGCCTAATGCAATATCTGAGAGTGCCATATTCATAAAAACTGGTCAAATGCGTTTGCATCAACCAAATACGGAACAAAGTCACTCTGCCACATCATTAAAATAATATGTAGAACCTGATTTGAGCAACCATAGTATTAAGTGTATCGCAAGTTTAATTTTTTATTACGCATTTGGCGATGTTAGATACAGTCATATGTATAAGCATGTTATGTTATGTGTTTAATTAAACATGTTCGCATTTATTATCGTGAATTGTTGTATGTATTTTAAAGGGAGTTAATTGATATCAAATGGCTCGGTCCATCATGATTTTATTTAACTAATCTACCACTCCATGCACATAATTATCATTTTAATCATGCTTAAGCAAACATTATATGTTTAAAATTGAAATAACTGTAGATTGTATACATAGTCCAAACTTGAAAGGCTTTGTTCCTTGTATTATTTTTGCTCGTGTAGAGGAATTGTTTATGTGTATATTTAAAATCATTGAACTAATGGATGTAATTTGTTCATAAATATTTTGTATTCACTTGTAACGTAGTCAATGACATATTTAAACAAATTAGCTTTTAGACTTTAAAATATATTTCATTTTTCTACATACCACCTCTACATCCTAAATAAGAACAATCACACACCCTCTCTGCCTTCAGAACATGAATCGATAAGTCAATATTCAGCAAATCCACAATATCAAACATGAAAAGCAGAAAAATCAATTATAAAGACTTTGACGTATACCAGTACCCATACAGTCTTTGTGGAGTTCAAGCTTATTTGATGTCAAAAATAGTTTGGCTTACTGATTTATGTTAACGTTTTATCTTACCTGAGATAACTGGGGAAACCTCAGATTGAAAACAGAAACTAGAAAATCCGCAAGTATAATTAATTGGCAAAAAATATTTTCTCATTTTTAAACCCGAGAAAAAAATCTATCGGATAAGGTATGATAAAAAAAATGCTTGAAATTGTTTTCATGTCGTGAGTCATGTGAGGTGAGATGTGGTTGAGTACGCTTTCTTTGTCACGTAAAAACACAAATAACGTAATGAAACCTATATTTAATGTGCTTGATGAAGTATGCATGTGTGTTTGTGAATTCCTGACTTCTAGCAGGTATGCATTACATGCACCTTATTTTTGAAGATGATGCAGAGATAGCTGAATCATACACTTACTAGTCAAAATATGAAAATTTATTGGTGATTTCGTCATGACTGCTATTTTTAGCTCCCCTGAAATGCTTTTGCCCGCTTGAGATAATTTTTTATCACTTGTTGCTGACTCTTAAATGTCTATTCTTGACATTAGTCCGTCCGTTCTCATAATTTGTAAACATACGTAGGTAACTTTTCCTTAAGCAATCATACATTGTGTTAACACTGAGCATATTGTTATGAATATTGCCTAAATCCAAATTTGGCAAAAACATCCTGCAAAAAAGGTTAGTCGTGGTTCCGCCTGAAAGCGATTTTTATGACACATTATATTTCATTTGTAACAAAATGTTAATGAAGTTTTTATCTACCACCATAATAGAATTTGAAAATATACCTGTAATCCTTAAAAACTGTAGCATTATGGGACTATTCAACCCTCATTGTTTCATTCAAAAACAACCTGTAAAAAAATTGCTTCCAGGAATGCACTTTAAATATTTAATTGTAAACTTTATTGGATGCAATGGAGATTCATTATTCTACGCTGTTTTTTAGAGGGGGATACAAGCAGAAAAGGAGTTCGTGATTTCTCGAAATGTAGATAAATTTTGATTTAGAAAAAGCAACTCTAATTAATCAAGTCATTTTATTAAAGATTTTAACAGATAAAATGAAACTTAAATCATATACTGGGATAATGACTCTAACAAAACTTTTGCTTGTATACTTTTATTCTATGACATATTGTTTCTGAGCTTGCTATGGATTATCTGTTTCTGGTATGTTTAAATGATATTCTATTACTCTTACTGTTAACTTGATATGCATGGCTTAAGATTTTTGATGGCGAAAAGTTCATCAATAAAGAGTTCAAAAGCGTTTTATGGGATATGCATTTTGTATAACCTTTTGCAAGTTATACGGAATAGGGAAACGCAAATGTTGATGGATTGTCATACTGATCGTGTCACGGTCATATTTCACAAAAAATTGGACCTTATACATATAAGTATTTTGCATCTGTATCTTATCTATACCGTTTTCAGTTGACCTTTCGCCATTGTACTATAATATACAGGTTGCTAAAGCAGCTTTATTAAGCTGGAATATTCGCAAAACGACTACATAAACATCTCATTATGCATATTGGAAAATTGCTTGCACTTGGAGAGGCTTTTCACGTTTCATCGAACTTTTGGATAGTTTTTTTCAGTATACTGCGTAAATAGGTGCATTATATTGGGTATCTTGTTAATTTCTCGCAAAAAGACTTACACTTTTCATGGTTGAAGTAGAGGCATATCCCTCGTTTCCTTGAATTACCATTCAGGAAACTGGAATCGTAGGGCAATGCTCTGGACAGGAACAGGGCAGCGTACCACGACAACGAGTAGCGAGAGCACCAAACGCTTACACTACTTGCTTGTTACTTGCTCTTTATTGTACCTCCTTATGCATATATCAAACACACATTTATCTTACTGTTCGATAATAAGTGAAATGACAGTTCTTCTTAATTTAACAGGGAGAAAAGCACTGTTATTTCGTAATTCAATCTTATGAAAATAAAGTGGTACAACTTATTTCCTTACAAACAATTGATTTTGAGGTGTAAGTGAAGAGGTAAAATGATCATACCAAGAATGTCCTTGTCACGAGAAAATGAAACAAATAAGAAAGTGTCATTTAATATTTATCTCTCAATTCTTTAAAACTTGACACAAGACGACTTTGACTAATTTATTCTCCTTGAATTGATGTATTTGTTGGTAGGATGAATTGTTTTGTGAACTCTCAGCACACCACGTTTTCCTAATAAAAGTTCTACGTCAACAGAAAGCAAAACACAAAGTGCACAGTTTACTTTCAGCAAACAAATTTTATTACTCTTCTTTATTATTAAATTATATTATCAAAGAATACGAAAAAGGGCGAGCTTGAATTAGAGCCCAGTGTGTGCTAAGACGTAGAAAAAGACTACGCTTTCAACTGAAAGCATTTTTGCATTATGGAACTCTAAAGAAAGACTGCAACTGTTGTGGCTGGTTCTATGGAATAGATTGGAGTTGAATTTATAGCTTCAACTTTTAGGGCTACACACATTGAAACTTTTTTTGTTGTTCGCTCAAAGTCAAAGTGCTCATGTGGTGTTTTGTTGTAATGCATATTATGGTGGTGAAGCGCATACCTAAAGACAAAAAGCCTACTGGGGAGGACAACGTCTTCGGGTATTTCACTAGTACAAACGCTTGCAATGCATCTTTAGATGACTATGAAATACTCTCGGCAAGCTAAAGTGGAGAGTGTTTGTCCTATGCTTGAACATCATTTCCTGCTTCTGGGTATATCGCTGCTTTGCGGATTTGTGTTTGGACTCGTATTTAGCAAAATGAAACGATGAAAATATTTTGCAGGAGAAGCGTCCGACCATTGCATTGCTTTAACCTTACACGTGTGGAGTGGGAAATGAAAACTGTGAATGCAAAATTTAGATTTTTCTTGCGGGTATGCCTATATTGATTATTCCTAATGTCAGTAGAATAATTTATTAAAATCTGGGAAAAACATGAAAACTGTGGTAACTATGGTCCATACTTTCCATTAAAATAATTAGGCCTGTGTTTTTTAGGAAACCTGCATATTTGTAACTGTCCAATTTTCATAATCTCAATTATCCCCAAAGACTTCGTAGGCATTGATTGAAATTCTGGTCGTGCTATGGAATTTTCCAATTGATCTTGAAAATGCTATGAATCCAGGAGACGGCAGATTAAGCAAGAGCACAGCTAAAACATTCTGGTACCTAACGACCAAGATGTGCCTAGATTTTTAATGACGAGAAAATTGCTCTTTGGGAGGGTTAGAGTGGTTACATAATGTACACAGTCAATTCGACTGTTGGGTGTTATTTGGAGTTACATAAATATCTACGCTTGTTCTGAATCGCTGACTTGACTTGAATTTGATAACTATGTTTTTCCAGTGAATTACGAACGAAACCTCTGCATTTATTAATCAGTTGAGTACGTTATTAAGCACAAATATGTGTACCATGAGTATAATAAAACGCATTATCCACAAAAATTGATTTTTTCTTTGATATGGTTAGCCTGCAGCTAAGTAATGATAATGATATTTTATCGTTGTTTTTGTTTTCCAAGTTCTTTTGTTTTCATGCTTAGATTAGGATTACACACGCAGGTTCTCTATCGTATTTACGAGCACAGATCTGATGGAAGGCAGCATTATGCAGTTTTGTACTGGTATTTGTAAATGTTGCTGCTTGAATGGTATCAAATGATTAAATTTGTTTTTTCCGTTGAGCAATCTAAGGTCTAACGAATATGTATGTTGTATTCTTTACAAACTTTTAAGACAGAAATAAAAATACTATGTGTTGAGGTCATGGGCAAAATTGACATCGATCGAGTAAGGAAAAGCAAGAAATCTTATTAATGCCATTTATTTGTTCGTTAATATTCCCTACGAGTTTTTCAAGCTAGTCGACCCAATCCAATTTTACTGAATACGCATTGAAAAATGAAAACGTTTTTCTTTTTCCTCTTGTTTTTTCTTTGTTTTCTGCTAAGTAATTTCAGGTATTTTTATTAGTCTTGCGATCGGGCATTCCAGCATTGACGCAGGTTTATAAATTAACTCACATAAACTAAATATATGTACATGGATATGCATACTTATATAGTACATATGCTTTGATTTGATTCAAACAATTTATGACCAAGACACACTAATAAGGCGCAAAAATATGTAATAAGTATTTTTATACCAAATATCTATTTAGCCTTCGTCGGAAAAATTTGTAGTTTCATCTATTTCTTCTACTTCAATGGCTGGAATATTATCAGGCGAGTCAGTGCATACTTCAATGGTAGGAAGATTATCTGGCGAATCTGTACATCGTCCACATGACTGACAAGTTGTAGGAACGTATTCCATGTCTTGCCAAATACTTCGAAACACCCAAGTTTCCAAATCTTGGCCTTCAGTGCCATAACTTAAATCAACACTGGCGTACAGCTTATATCCAAGTGCCTTAAAGTTTGCCAGAACTTTGCATAAAACTAGCTTCGAATGAACTCCATCCTCTCCCATAGGATACCAAGGATTCCCCCTGAGTTTCAATTCGTTGCATCCATCAAACTGTGATTCTTCCTCGAAACCTTTATCCCAGTACTGGTTAACAGCTTCCACTAAGCAAGGCATTAAATCCGGGGCATCAATTAGTCTTATAAGATTCCTCTGATTGAATGATACAGCAAATAATCTGGCTTCTGGGTCGGGAGCACCCTTTTCAAAAAATAGAGAGTCCTTGTCACCCTCCCGTTTACTAACGTCAGTACTCTGAATCAAGTTCCAGCCCACAGAAGCCATTGACCTTAGAATCGCAGCCAAGAGTCTACGGGCTGTGACGGAGGATTCCCCTGTAGCGTGCCACGGGTTTCCTAATGGCAATAGGATTACTTTGGAATATTTATCTCCATAGGAACTGAAACTAATATAATTTGTAATACCTTTTAATTTAAATTCGTGGCTACCATAATAACCCCTTTCAGCCTGGATCCCTCCCCATGTTTTCACTATTTCTTGTCGAATTAATGGAACCACCTCAGCAGGACAAGCCAGAAGACGCAAGCGATCAGCCATGTTCATGGTTATACAGCATATTTTTATCGAATGCTTACTCACAACCTCGTAACTTCCGAAACTTTTGCTCATAATTGATCTAGTCAACTTTCACTAATGAATCAAACGAAAGACAGATTTTCGGAGGAAAAAATTAAACTAATAGGAAAACCCAAAGAACAAATTAAGTAATTTCTCTCTCTCTTCTTTAACAAATTTCACTAAATGAAACCTTCTGGAAGAAAAATTTGGTATGCGTTTGAGGCACGTGGAAGTTGCTAACTGACTGAGGGTCGAAACGTCCGCAAAATCTCAAATAATAATAGGGTTATTGATTATTCTGTTCTATTTTTATGATTCTATATGCTATGATTTAAAAGCTGTTCTTGGAAATGCGATGCATGAAGGACGCCACTTTCATAAAAACGTGCCTCCTTAACCAGAAGAAAACGGAAATCTCATTCTGGCTTTTTTCTTTATGATTTAGAAAAATATCTGAAGCTAAATACTTCTCGTGTTGTGCGTTTATTTGGGAAACAAAATCTTACATCTACATAATAACCAATTCACGCATATATAAAAACAAATTGAAGTATGCATTGCAACCGGAGTAAGTATGTACTTCCCCATAAGGCAACGTAAAATACAATGTGAGTGATGATAAATATTATATCAAGGAATAGTTTTGTATCATTAGATTACCTAGATTTTTGGTATATTCGTAATAGATGAAAGTACATAATTTTTTAAGAAATATATTTACATCAATGCCAGTTTGCAGTATTCGAAATTAATTTTTTGGACACGTAAGTATTTACGTTAGGAACATCAAAAGAGGCAGGCAGAATCACAATATATGTTTAGTACATATTCATAACCATAATCAGAAAGTGTAATTTCAACTATAATTTTGCAAGTATATGACTGACATCAATACTATAAATTTCAATTCATTGCCAATTCTCATTGAGCTTCCGAAAGATCCAAGTTTCCAAGTCCCTTCCCTCTGAACCATAGCTAATGTCTACCGACGCGTACAGTTTGAATCCAACAGATCTAAAGTTGGCAATAACCTGAGACAGAACGAGTTTTGAATGTACAGCGTCTTCGCCAGTTGGAAACCATGGATGTCCGTGGAGTTTTAGTTCCATGCTTCCGTTATACTCTCTTTCACTTTGAATGCCTCTAGGCCAAAACGTAGTGACGGCTTGTTTAAGGTATGGCAGGAATCCTGGGGCGTCCACTATCCGTATTCGATCACCCAGATTGAAAGAAACTGCAAATATCGTTGCATCTGGATCTGGTGTTCCGCACTCAAAAAATAAGGAGTCTTTATCGCCCTCCTTTTTTGAAACGTCAGTGGACTGTATCAAATTCCAGCCTTCCTTAGCCATCACTCTAATGATTGCCGCTAAGAGTCTACGCGACACGACAGAATCATCTCCTTGTCCGAACCAGGGGTAACCTTTGAGTTTGAACTCGTGTGAGCCATGGTAAGGACGCTCATCTTGAATTTTTCCCCAAGAGCTCATAATGCCCTCTCTCATGAGTGGAATAATTTCAGGAGGGCATGCCAGAAGTCGAAGTCTATCCCCCATGTTCATAGTAATACAGCATACTTTGTATTGATTTGATTTAACTGGAGAAAATTTCCCATGGTCCGCCATTGTTTTAACTAGATATTCAGTAAAATCAATGTTAATTTGTACAAGACAACATCAAAAATAAAATTTCGCTTTCATTTTTTACCTTTCTCTTACCAAATTAAAGAGTAGACTAGACACTTTTGTCCGTTGCCAGATACTCAAAAATTGAATTCAACGAGTACCAACTATGCCTTACACTGTATGTAGGAGCTGGAATGCTAATGAATGTTTGATGGCACGGGAAAAACTTTTTACTTGATTTAATCAATAATTCAATATTTTAACCCTTCCATGTAACCAAATGTAAGTGATTGTATTGTTTGTCAGTGTTTCCATTCACCAGAGAGATATATATGTAAAGTAAACTTGACGATAAGACCGAAACCTTGAAAATTACAAATTGCGGGCACGTTCTTTTCTTGGTTTTCATCATCCAAGCATATGAGTTACTATTTACCACATGTAATGTATGGTAAAGCTATATTAACATTATAAATGAGTCATGCCTTGTAACATGTGTATTCTCAATATACAAATTCTTTTTTTTTTTTTGCATGACAAACCGTACCTACTTTAGAATGGCCAGAAGGATACGGGCGCCTGTTGAATGGATATTATGCATGCAGATATTTCAATTCCATGAGTGTAGCAGACGTAGTTGCACTGTCCGTAGCGTCACGAATTAATAGCAGTTATTACGACTCTTTGTGACGCATGTAGTTTGAATTGTTCGACTTCAACGAACTGATTGATAGAAACAGTATTCGGATCGCACTCCTGATATCCATTACAAGCTTTCGTAGTTAGCCAGATTTTATTGCATACGAGCAAAATTTGTAATTTCTTATGCTAAATGTTATCTTTAAACTGATCGACAGAAACAAATCAATCATTAATGTATTTTGACCAAGATATTAATGATGTGTTACCAGAAAAGCGTGTGTTACTATTGTAATATTAAATCTGGCCATTTTCACATTGCCCCGTTGGTAAAATCTCTTAGCATGTATGAGTGATATTGATAACTTAATACTTATTTTTTTTTCGGTTAAGCACAAACTTTAATACTGCGATTTAATCAGCTTGAAAAAATATAACAACGTCTTTAAATTTTGACATAAGTTATTTAAATTGAATTTGATCAAGGTTTAAGATCTATTTTGGAAGCAACCCTGAACTGAAACTACTTGCCTATCCATCTTCACCTCAGAAAGTTTTTGTTCCCCATTGCTAGGGTAGACATATTTGCAAGTTCCTCGACAATCTGCTTCATCACATACTTTGATGCAGGTTCCTTTAGTATCAACCGAGAGAGCCTTTCTCTGCCATCTCTTTGGAAGGTCTTTACAAGGACCCCTTGTTTCAAGGGTATGGGATTGGCCTATAGACACAGACGCAGCGACAAAAATTTTAGTTAATTTAGATAAAAATGTAAAAAAATAAGTTGAATTTATTACAGTATTAATTTACCGTTTAAGTACTCCTCGCTGTAAAAATCTGCTTTACTTCCCAAACTTCCATATTCTGCGAATAAAACATCCTGTTTTCTATCAGCAAATGAATGCACAATAAAAATTGATAGGATTGTTGCAACTGACACGATTTTCAACATGGTGAGTTTACTTTTAATGAAACGATCTGAAGCTGAGAAACGTTTGGTTCGAGAGTTAAAACACAAATGAATGTAATCTTTGAAGATGAGGTCGGCTATATGTATTGGGTCATAGGGGGAACGCTCTAAAGTAAATCTGTAAGAGTTTGTCAAGGAAGTAAAATGTTTAAAGATTGTTTGAAGATTACACAACCATTGCAATTTGACTGATAGATACGATGCCAAAGAGAGTTCGTGTTCTTTGCTCTGGACTCTAAGGTTTCATTAAGGCTGTACAAAGGAATATCATCAATACAAAGACAAGCCCTTACTTACGTCAAGCAGCATAATTGCTGTTGTAGTCTCCTCATACATTTAACTAACAAGTAGGAGCCCTGTCGAACTCACTGTTGTGGGTGTGGTTGCACAAGATATGCAAACCGGCTTGTCACTGTCCTATATTACGTTACAACGCTAACAGAGACTACAAGAAAATAGAATGTTCCTTGAACATTGATAGAAATTATAATGAAATGACATGCACGACATTTTGCACCTGAAATAAAATTCGTTCACCTCTTCCTGGTAATCCTGATTGTATCAAACACTGTGACTGATTATATAGTCCCAGTCACGAGGAGCAATAAGGAGCGTCAGTTCATTCTTTAAGAAGATGCCGTATGAAGTCCAGTTCAAACCGATGTAGAATCAATAAAACTCTTTGAAATCATGCTGGGAGGATTTAAATTCTTGCAGATAAAGTAATGTAAAATTTTCGGGAGTGGTTGATTGTCAATAGTAAAAGCTGCATAGAAGTTCAATGACCACATCACGAAAATGCGTTCATGTCAATCTTTTTATGCCAATGTTGAACTTGATTAATGACGTTGGCGAATGAATACACACGCAAACAAATGCTTTTCATCTTTCGTCGTTTTCTAAAGGGATTTAGCGTACTAAGAAAATCACCAAAATGCTCTACTTATAGCAGAATAGTATTTAATTGCTAAATATTTATTAGATACTTTATTGAAATTTGTGGCATTTTACAAGACATTTATGTTTCGATCTTCCAGAATAATCACATAGTCTTTTGGAGATAATACTACACCCATGTTTGCTTTTAATGAAGGTTCCGGCTCATTTGGGTCAAGGCTTATGGAGAATTTCTGAAATAAATTGGTTAAAAATAGAAAAAAGGTATCTCTCGCTAAAGTTTCTCCGACGCATTGTCTGCGGCCAACTTGGAAGGGCATAAGGTTTTCATTTTTCTTGTAAGTCTTTTCATCAGCGGAGAGAAATCTTTCGGGGATAAACTTATCTGTGTCCTTGCCAAAATATTTTGGGTTGTAATGAATGTACATAAGGTTAGGGAAAATCCATGCATCTTTCGGAATAAAATAGCCTCTAAATTCCTTTCCTGCTGTAGCTCTATGTTGAACTCCATTTGGTATGATTGAAGAAAATCTGAAAACTTCGTCCATCAGAGCTAAAGTGTACGGCATGCTGAAAAATTTGAAAATGCATACAGTGAACAATCATTTTAGTTTGAATTTAGATCGCAAATCTTACTTGGGTCGATCAGACACTGTTACACATCTCAAGTCTCCAGTAATCGAACTAATTTCCTTTTGCAACTTCTCTTGAACATGCGTAAACTTGGCCAAGTAAAGAAAGGCGAAGCCTAGAGTATTAGAGGTGGTATCACTCCCAGCAAAAAGTAAGTCGGACAAAATATTATGAAGCTGTCGTTCTGTCAAAAAAGATGTATTTCATTCAATCGCAGTGAACAAACGAAATTGCGTAGTTATATGCATAAACGCGATCTAAAATTATATATCGTCAGTAATTTTTATACCCGCTCGACTTCCATAGAAAGCGGACGTTGGGTTATTTTCCTGTGCCTTCATCTCAGCTAAATACACATCAATAAAGTCTCTAATATTTCCTTCTTCATAGGTAGCCTTATGTTCGTTTACTGTATTTACGTAAAATAAAGTATTTCTATCCCGAATTTGTTCGAAGTCTTTGAGTTTCGGTAAAAACCTTCTTGTCCATGGCACAAGAAAGTAGATACCTCGATTCATTAATTCATCTGTAATTCTTTAGAATACAATAATTTTAGTCTCTCAATGAATAAATAATTTTAAATGGTTGGTAAGTGGTTCATATAATTCAAAATATTTACATACCTGTGGGAATCAGTCATCATTTGTATCAGTTCCGGATCATCATGCCTGAACCTTTTCCCACTAGTCTGCGAATACAATTAGATTCAGTTGTTCAGTACAATGTGGTTAGTTATTTCATATACATACATATACTATTTCCTAGATCATGATAAAAATAAAGAAACTTACAATCGTCCATAAGGAGTTCACAACTGCGAGTAAAAATATCTCCTTTACGTTCTTCACCTTGTTGTCTTGGAAGCTTTTGAACCTGTTTATAGTCTCTTTCACTTCGTCTAGAATCAATTGTTCCATTGAATTCTTTCCAAAGCCCAAATCACGCATGTTTCGTAACAGAAATCTGCGATGAGTCTCCCAAAATTCCCCTTCCGTGGTAACGATTCCTATGTTAAAATGTTTAGGGAATCTTCGATTAGTAAGTGAGATTAAAATCATCACACTTGTATCGAGTTTGTAATTTTGCATGCATATACCTAGAGGTTCGTTCTCGTACATTTCAAGGCCTTCAAAGAATTGCCGGCCAGCAAATGCGGGTTCAATGGTAAATATTTCCTTTATCATTTTTGGATCCGATATTACAATTGACCTGAAAATAAAATGTAATTAAATATCTTATTTCCTCTTACCATTTACATTAATCTATTGTACCTTACGTTTTATTTCCTAATCGGATTTGGAAAATATCTCCATATTTATCAGCCCATTTCCCAAAAGTTAAATGCATTTCTGTTCCTGCCTGTAGCAAGTTACCCAGCAATGGGATACCGTACGGACCTTCATTACATAATCAAATTTTATTAATTCATTTTGGATTGTGAATTTTTGCAAGCATTGATTATTCTTACCAGGAATTTTCTTGAATCCTTTGGAATCGTCCTGTTTCAACCACCATATCAATCCCAAAGTAATAAAAAACACGACCACTAACGGCAGAGACAACATTTTTAGTATATCTTAAAAATTTAAAGCGTTTGAATACAGAGAAAATTTTAAATATTATATTTTATGACGAATTTTTACTGGACTGGATTTTTTTTATTCATCGTGTTTACTCACTGGACTCATGCGGGGAGTCGAGTGCAATGAGATAAACTGACAAGCGACAAAAACTCCAAAATTTGACAAGGTCAAGTAGCTCTCAAAGCTATAAGATAATGACTTCTATAATGCGTGCTTTCGTAACATTGATCCATGCATATACGTGGGGTATAACTTTGATGAATTTTTGAAATAGCATTACAGTCTATGGAAGTTATTCAGATGGATACGGTCGAAAAAATCTTTTTATGTAACGAGGTGCGTTACTTCAATCAGCTAAAAAGATGTAAAACGAATGAGAATGCCAAACATTTTCAAGTTATATAGTTATGAAGATAAGCTCCTACTGGATTTGACTGCGGTAAATAAGCATAGATCGACAGTTTTACGTAAATAAAATAGAAAAAGTATAGCATGCAGAGGCTTACAGTTACAATGGAAGTTTGGCAGTATTGCCTACGCCGGTTAAATGATATACAGCATGATTTCCAGACCTTAGCCCAAGCTTTCTTCTGGTCCACAATTTAAAAATGATGAGTAAGCCGAACCGAGTAATAAATATTTCTCACATGCCTTTTATGTAAGCAGAATGCTGTAATTGGTTTGCCCTTGATTTTTTCGCTGTAGAGACAGAGAGAGCAATATGAAACTGTGTATGCTTATTATGTATGCGTCTGGTTATGGTTAAAAATTAGTGCCAATACTTATTGATCGTTTATAAAGCATTTATTTATACAAATACACCTTTCCAATTTAAATTTCAAATGATCAAATCTTTGGTACGATTTTCCAATATAACTGAATACCGGCAAGGAGAAAGGTTAAAACCAATCTCTGGCTCTAAGGTTGGCTTAGGTCCGTTTGGGTCCAGGGTAATAGTGAACCTTTGAAATATATTCATAATGAACAGAAATATTGTATCCCTGGCCAAAGGTTCCCCAATACACTGTCTCCTCCCAATTTGAAACGGAATGAGATTTTCATTCTTTTTGAATATTTTCTCATCTTCGCTTAAAAATCTTTCAGGTCTGAAGACTTCAGGTTCATCCCACAAATTTTTGTCGTGATGAATCGCGTACAAATTGGGGAAAATCCAGGTACCCTTGGGAATGTAGTACCCTTTGAATTCTTTTCCAGTGATGGCACAATGCTGAAATCCAGTGGCAGTAATGGACGATAGACGAAGTATCTCTTCAATGACCGCTAAAGCATATGGCATTCTGTACAATTTTCAAAAACAATTAATTTACTATATTAGTTGTGTAATCAGACATTCTTTAAAGTTCATTGTGCATTTACTTACTTTGGCTTGTCTGATAAATTCACATGACGTAAGTCGTCTGTTACTAAATTGATTTCGTCCTGGAGTTTTTTCTGTTTTTCTAGGTTCATAGTCAAGTATAATATTGCCCATGTTAGCGTTATGGAAGTGGTGTCGGAGCCTGCGAAAAATAAATCTGCTAGGACTGCATGCAAATTACGCTCTGAAATAAAAAAATCAATAAAAAACTTTGTCAAACTCAAAAATGTAAACTCAATATCCAATATTTTTCATTATATGCCAACCTGCTTTAGCGCCATGAAACACTGATGATGGATTATTCTCGTTTGCTTTCATTTCCAACAAGAAAGCGTCGATAAAGTCCCTTCCAAAACCAAGTGACATATTCCAGTTAAGAAAATTAACATTTATAGTATTTTGATTTTTTAAGGCTAAAATACCTCGGAGCATCTTCTTTAAGATCTACTTTGTGCCTTTCCACTGCAGAAACATAAAACTGTCTTCCCTGTTCACGAAGTCGATCAAATTCTTTTACCTTTGGGAAAAACGGCTTTGTCCAAGGAATGAAAACCACTATGACTTGTTTCATCAGTTGTTCCATCAACCTAAGGTTAAGGTACAAAGGTTAATTACTAAATCTGGCTGTTAGATCAACATACTGATTTCGAATCTGTTTACGCATGGGATTTATTCATCATGTCTAGAATTTCTTCGTCGTCGTGCTCATATCTAGTGCTTCCAACAATAAGCCATAGGGAATTCAGTACAGCTATTTGAAACACATCTTTCATGTTTTGTACACATTTGTTTGGGAATGTTTTCAAATGTTCCATGGTAAGTTTCACTTCTTCAGTCACTAATCCTTCCATAGATTTTTTGCCAAAACCAAAATCACGAAGGTTACGAAGGACGAATCGTCGAGTAGCTTCCCATAATTCCCCCTGCGTAACGGCAATACCTTTGAGGAAAATACACAAGTATGAATGAATGATTGAATTTAATCTCAAGATATTTGGCAGGGTTACAACATCTTACCTAGTGGTTCATCATACATTATAAAACCTTCAAACGCTTCTCTACCCGAAAATTCTTCCATGCTAAATGCCTCCTTGATCCATTTTGGATCAGAAAGAACGACAGCCCTAGAGAAACAAAAGCTTCTTATCCGTTTTACGATTAGATTTTAATATCACCCCAAGAATTTCACTTACTTCCGTTGACCGAAGCGGATTTGGTAAATTTTGCCATATTTCTTACTCCATCTCTCATACGTCTCATGCATTCTTCGTCCAAGGAAAAATATATGCCCGAATATAGGAATACCAATGGGACCTTAAAAAAAATAGATTAGTGTAAACGAAATAGTAGTTGAAGTCTATTAATTTTTTTTACCAATTATATTAAATAAAACTTACCTGGGATAAGTTTATATTGACCGTTTTTATCATCCTTACTTCTCATAAATAGCCAAAATATTAGAAACGTGAGCACAAATATTGCAAAAAGGCTTAGTGAAAACATTTTGAGTGTCAATTGAATGTTTCTGCATAACAGCTAAATTACTATTATAAAATGCTAAAAAACTCAGTAAATAGTTACTCCTTAATTGATCTGTAAATAATAAACCGCGGGCAGCTAAATTGTTTTTAGGTTATTTGTTACAGTCTTTATCCTTCAAGTGCAGGTTGATTACAAACGATCCATCAAGTGCATGGTTGATTCTTCCTGCCCGTTTTATTAATTATCTTCTGCTCGTAAGTATGCTTTGTATGATACTTTTGTATTGCACAAAAATTGTCCATGCAAAATTCTCATGAGCTTGTAGAGTCAGCGTATTGAAAGTCATATAATCGGTTGGCATAATTTGTCTGCACCACGTTGGGATTGGACAATTCGCCTACACAAAATGTAACAATATCGACCTTGAAGCTTTATAAAGACTAAAAACTTCAAGAGTCAAATAATGCGTAGGTTTCTCCTTATTATTTACGACCTGGAGCGATTTGTGACTTTTGGATTTGTCCGACATGTCTGGCAGAGCATTTTTATTTCATGAAAACGAATAGAATACTCCAAGTTGAATACTTGGAAGTTTTCTTAATATTCACTCTTTGAAAGGATTAAAGGAGTCTGGCTCTAATTGGGTGCATCTTCTAATTACGATACATAACGTTCATTATTTACCTAAATGAATGAGCCATCACGCAATACGCAGTTTAAGGACTTGCATTATTTATGGGAATAAATAAGGCTGACAATTTTAGAATCATAAACCAAAATGGTAGCGCCTCTTTGGCTTTAATGGTACACGATTTTGATGAAGCGTGCGCTTCAAGTATACATAACGATTTACTTTGGTATTATGAATGTTACTTTAAGTGCAAACACCCAGGCCATACACTGCCTAACCTTAAAATTTAAAATTTAAATGATTAACGATAACCTCAAGTTTTAATTGAACTAAACAGCCGTAAATTAACTCTCAGCATTGTACTGCTAAAGACATTATATGCAGGTATTTAATTTTATAGTTATTAATCATCCGTCATTTTTTAAGAATAATGAAGAAGGCTTTTATAATAAATACTTTCCCAAAGCGAACGCATAATTTAAGTATCGAAAGATTATGTCACGTAATCAATTAAGTAACGGGCTAGGCATTAACGAAGCTAAAAGAATACAAAAATGAGACTTCTTACTTGCACCTTAGGTTGCACAAGTTTTTATGACGTGGCTAAATATCCTCCTGCATATGTACCTGCTTCTTGCCACAATTATGTACGACTCTACAGTGGTTATGTGAAGTTTGTTTAAATTCAATTGCTCTTCTGCTACCATTACTAGTTTGATTACTATTATTATTCGAAGAAGATGAGTGATGGTGATGATTAGCAAAATGATTCGTGTGGGGATATCCATTGTTTCTCTTATGTTCATGTCGACATCTTTGGTGTTTTCTAAGAACCGCAGGAAGGGTCGTGTATGGTCCAACATACTGGAACCCAGTTGATTGCGGTGCTATGCTAGGTGGAAGCGCAATCCAGTATGATGGTGAGGGTGTCCAGTGCATTGGGACGTTAATCGGTGTTAACGCTGCAGCTCCACCAGCCTTCTTCTTTGAAGGAAGGGGAAGAGTAGCTGAAAAGTATGCTGGAGGTCCTGATAGTCCAGAACCTGGTGACATTGCGAGAAATGGAGTTGCTGTGGAAACTGCAGTGGTCGCTGGACTTTTTTCCAACATAAAGTTACTCATACGACTTGACTTTGATATTGCTTGAAAGTTCTCCATGTGACCAGAGTTCCCAGATAAGATTGAAATTCCATTTTGTCTAGTGTTCCCAGTTTTTAGCCCACATAAGGTACTGTACCGCTGTGGGACTAGATCAGTCGTGTCCGAGTATGGTAAAGTTTCTTCTAGTTTGTTCTTCAGAGTCGCTTTACGTAAACGGCAGATCTAAAACAATGAAAATTATTAACGTCACTTATTGCCACAAAAGTCACTTTTTTCTATGTGTGTTTACATGAAATAATTGGATACGTTTTTTCTAGAAAGGTTTTAAATTACGAAACTCACTGTGTAAAAAAGAACAACCAGGAGAACAAGGAGTAAAACTACATTGCCCAACACAGCCCATTCTAGTACACCGAATTCCATAGCTCTTAACGCACAGAGCAGCATATCCAATTGCAATTTTTTTATTTTCTCATTTAAAACGCGAGTCGTGATATGCTAAACCGCTTGTTGTTTGGTTACTTGTCATTTTGATTTTTTCGGTTATTATTTTCTTGGTCTAATGCTTCCAAAATGGCCACAAGCAAAAAATATTTTTTTTAAACTTTCTAGAATTCATGAGAAAATCGAACGGGCGAACGTAAAAACCGACAAATATTTGCACACAAAACTTCACAACCCTAATTCGTATAGGTGTTTTGAACAAGTTCCGGATGATTGAAACTACCATAGACGAAAACCAAACACACTAATCCAACGTTACAATGCACTACGGAAAGTAACGTCGCACAGAAAGAGACAAAAAGTGATTGTTTACGAATCACTGTAAATGCTCGTTGGAAATTGTGCTACTCTCGATTTTCTTTGCTTAGTTAATATCCGTTCGTATGAGAAGTTAGATAATTTCTTAATAACAGCGAATTTTTTTATGCATTGTTGTGTGTGTGAGCATCATCATCTTCATAACAATAATTTTATTCAGGCTGCATCGCGTTACCCAAACATGTGAATCTTTGAAATGCCTAATGATACTGTCTCATCATGCAGTGCTCATTGGTCATGAGTAGTAAAGGGCACCTTAAGTAGCAACTGTTTTGACTGTTTTCCTCGTTTCATTAGTGGCATAGAAAAATGTTCATTTTCTGCGTAAACATTCTATGTATTACACGACAATTCAGATTGTACCAGCACATTTCATCCTATTGTTAGGGATAAAAATCGCGACAGAAAACATACAGGCCTACTTTACACATTTAAAAGTCCCAATTATGCAAAGGTTACTTTTTTGTAGTATTTTTTTTCTTATCTAAAGGAGAAGGTAAAGTTGGATGTAGAGATAAGAACAGTAGAAAATGTGGTTCGTGTCATGTGAAGTGAACAAAGGTAAAGCAAACAAAGTAGATTGTACAAATGGCCGCGTTGTCACCTTCTTTTTAAAGTTATCTAAACTCTAGTTTTAATCGTAACATGACACTCTTCCTTTCCTTATAACCCTATATGAAGGCTGCACGCAAGTTACATTGATATGATTGATCATGCCCTTTGAGAATCATTTTATTGGTAGAAGTGCATTTGTTGTAAAAAAATCCCCGATGACGACGATGGGAGTTTAGCGCTTCATTGTTACAAAAATTGAATTCAATTGTGTACTCCGTACTCCCTAGTCTCAAGTAATGCTTGATGTCAGATTCTGTAGCACGTACGTATTTGTTTTCCTATAATTGCTAAGCCCCATTTTAATGATGAAATTTGTTCTTAGCCTGATTCTCTTGAAGGCAACAACATTTCGCTGTCTACCTACTTTTACAACTTGTGTCCTGCAGTTGAGTAGATTTATTTATAAATACAGCACCTTCTCTCTACAACGATTTTCCCACGGGAAGAAATTTTCCCTTTCGTTATTCGCATGCATTCATGAATCACAATGGGTGATGGCTTGATTTTATACGTAAGCATATAAGGAACTTAAGTAAAGCTCATTAGGTGCTTGAAGACAAGCAGGCAGTGGTGGACGTTGACAAGAATTGTTACGATACAAACATTTAAATATTTCGTTCCTTACTTTTAACTATGGTCATCTTAATCGCACGTTGCTCTTTTGTCGATAGTGAAGTGATAAGATCTTCATGCTAATTCATCTAATCCATTAGAATGTAATTTTATGCCTGAGCTGGGCTCTGCAATTTGGTCAACATTGTAAATTGTAAAGTGACAGTTTAGCAGAAAGCGCGATGCATTTTTAATGTCTTCTCATCATCGCTGCATATTTTACTCTGACAAAGTGTACACACTAAAAGCGTGCATAATGCTATATTACAAAACTACTGGGGTTTTTAGGAACAACAAAGATGAAGTAATTATCATAAATTGCAGATCACAGTTGAAAGCATCAGCAGTTGAAATACTTAAAATAGTTTGGAAATATACATTGATTGTAGGGGTTAAAAAGTAGCAAACAATTGGGAGCTATTTGGTAGTTTTTGTTTTGATGAATGCGCTTCAAGACGGAATAATTATAACGGTGGCATATTATAATACATTCTACTACCGAGCACTACATTTTTGACGAGGTAGCAACTAGCAATTATGCCGACAATTAAACTGAACGTTTTGTAGGCGCTACCGGTACGAAGATTTGCAAGCGTTCTTAGTACAAATCTGCACTGCACGATGATTCCTTTTTATCCGGACACGATTAGCGTTCATTATGTTTGCGTACGTGTAATGATTGTACTTGTAAGATTTAAGAATGCATGCCTTAAATTGAAATGAGAATGGGTAAAGTTACTCTTCATTTCCCGATGGAAAACATTTAAAGTATATTGTATAGAGTCTCAGTGGGCTCGCTCTTGTTACATAAGGACTAAGTTGGACAAATGTATTCGACAAAACAAAAATGATAAGTTGAGCTAGTCGTGTTTTGTATTTACGTCATTTTCAAGGAGCGTCATGTGCTAATAAATTATTCAAAAAGATGGAAAAGTTGTCCCTCTTTTTTACAAACCATTTTCACTTTTTCGCTACTTTGTACACGCTAATTCAAATATTTGAGGCTAAGAATTGAAGCGAAAATAAGCAGTTTAGCGTAAATATATCTTTAAAGTAGGAAGCCGTTTTGACAAGAATGCATCTTTAGTACACCCCTCATTACAATCTATGGGATGGTTTTTACATCAAATGCGAGAAAGATTGAGTCATTATTACTTCATCTATTCTGCAGGAAATGACAAAATTACAAAGTATTTAGCACGTGCACCTACACATTAAGAATAGTATAGTGTGCGTTATGAACGGCTCGTGCTTAAGAAAATTTCCCCACTTTTTCAGTTCTCGCCTGATTGCAAGTATAACGCAGAGATGGATTTGTGGTAGATAATTAATTATTAATTTAGAATGGCTTTGTATTGGTCAGAAAATCGCTAATTTCAGTGTTGCAAAACTTTTCTCTCATAATCCAGTGTTGATAACAATGTCTTCTTGTTTGGATATTTATACTTACGTACAATTGTTAACTAATTAGAAACATACCTAACGGAAGCTAACTGTCAGTGTTAGAATTAAGTAACACGTGTAAACTTAATGAACACTGAAGAAGCTGAAAAGAAATTTCAAAGGATCAACATGCATAATTATTTAAAGTTTAATATTTAGTAGCATAATGTACTACTGTATTGCAATTGGCAAGATATTTTTATATAGTCAAACGTACACTAGTCAAATGAGATAAATCCAAAATTAACCCCCTCCCGCTGAGGTTCATTGAATTAGCGTATGTCAAGTAGTTACCTTTGAATTGTTACTACGTTACCCCAAGAAAAAATTATCCAAACAAAGAAAGTCCGAATATAAATCAGAGAAACTTCATTTGGATAACTAGTTTCAAACATTAATTTTCAAACCGTTAGTCGTCGGGGAACTAATTGCTGTATTTTCCCAAAGTATTTCAACATTTTTGCAAGAAGAGAATCAAGAGAAATCATTTAAATGGTAAAGTACAAATTTGAAGTACAATCACGTACTAGATACGAATTTTTAAATAGTTTTTATGCATGATTTTCCTCAGGTTATGTGGTCATCCACTTCATCAAATCCATAAAAATGCATATGCTTGCAAAATGCTTTATCTGTCTATTGTAATTATTTGCACACTTACTTTAGTCATTTTTGTGGTCCAGCCGAAGGCCATGTGACCAAGTATGTAACTTTTAAAAATAGATTTATAATATTCCAGTTCACTAACAAGTTTTGGTGTTTTCCAGGAAAAGCCACTTGTATAAATCTAATGTCTAAACAAGTCTTTGCTAACCTTCCCGGGTGCAAATGTTACACTTTTTCTATGGACTATGAACCAGCGACAATTTTAATTAGTACAACGAGACACTCCAACCCAACTAAAAAGAGTAACCTAATAACCTTGGATAAGGATGCTGAGTGTTGTCAATAAATAAATAAAAATGAGGTTAGAGTTTGCCAAATATACAAACAACATTCTGAAATCCCGTGGTCTGAATGAGTTAAAGTCTCTTTTGACCTCGGAGAACCATTGATAAAATGCTGATAGAAAGTAAATCAAAGCTGAAATAAATACCAAACATGAAAACGTATTTTTCCAGAGTTCTGTTACAAAGTTCATTAGCGCTGAAATGAGGAAAGGTAATTTTTAAAAACAAGCTGTACAAATAAAAAAGCTACTTAATGCTTACACAAACGGAAAGTAGCCAGAAAGCACAGCCATTTAAGTTCATTATCTTTTATTTATCTTGTTCAATCAAAGTTGCTCGCGACTCAAGTGGAAAAAAGTGTGAAACACCGGAATCAGCCTACGGGGCTTGGGTATGCATAACAATTTTTAATTAAAAAGGTAACGCAACCGGGCAGTCTCGCATGATTGAAATCTACATTAGACAAATGCACGTTTTCTTCGTATCATGTTTGAAAAATAAGCGTTTCCGGAACTGGGAAGGAAAAACCCAATATAAACTTGAGAAACTCCGTAAAACATTTTTGCATTTCCCTTGACCTCTGTCGTTCACTTCTCTTTAAGACACACGCAAAAATTGGCAACTATTCTATAGTTTAAAACTAAAAATGAGTTGTAGATTGTTTTTTGATAATCTCATAACCTAACTTAACAGTTTAGAACATCGCAGTTTGCTAAAAGTAAGCAGGGAAAATGCAGACCTGCTCTTATCATGAATCAATTTCCCACAATCTTTCACAGATGATTTATTCTAGTTTTCTCTACATGAATGCGTAATGGAAATAAAAAAATTGCGAATTAATACATTCAAAGATTTCCGCTGTGTGAGGTACCCGAGAATTGCGTAATAGTCTATAGGTTGTGTAATAACGATGGAAATTTTTGCGGATTGCAATTTCAAATAATAGTTTCCTGTATTTACGCAGCTGAATAATCTATGCTTGAGCATAGAATGATTTTATGAGATATCTTGAAGCAAGTGTTGCTTAACACGGTAATAAAAAGCCTAATCCAAGCAGCTCTCATTCGGGAATTGGTTCATTATTTTTCCCGTGCATGGACTCGGGAATTACCACACAATAACTTATAATTACCGTCTTTAATTGTTTCATGTACTCAACTAACAAAAAGTTTTGAATCACCGTAAATCCCTCGATTAATTTGACTCTGGAAAAGGCAAAAGGATGAATTACGCTACACTTTTTCCTTCTGAAAATTACCCACAGGTAGTGTACTGGTTATTTTATTATCTAAAACTCTCATGTCGGCCGTAATTGACCTTAAGTAATGGTAACTGGTGTAACATGATAATATTATTTTGGTGTCAGGTAAATTCCAACGCAAAAAAATATCCACTGACTGACCTAGTGCACTTCGTTTCATGCTGAGTTGTCGTGCGCAAACAGTTTTATTGACATGAACTTAAACTGCATCATTTTTATCCACATGATAACGTGACGTTGTAAAGTAAACAAAGATAGGATTTGGAGTTTGCCATGGATGAAACATGTACCATGTCATGAAAAATTGCTATGTTATCAAAATTCCAGCCATATTCATACACGATGAATAGTATTTTCAAGTGCGTCCAAAACAATCAACAAGCATATTATGAGTACAAGGGTACGATATCAGCATGACACAAAGATAAAAAAAGTGTTATCTATTTGAAAACATGGTCAAGTATTAAATATTATTTAGCAAAGCCTATGCCATTTTTATTCCACGTGTACAACTCAGCAAAAAAAACATGGCCATTCAAATGAAAACGAGAACATGGACAAGTCAAAAGTCAAGCAAATATACGCTTTCATAGTTAAACTAACAATTTTAATTATCTGCTTCGTCTTCAGTTTGGAACAAGGGATTCTCATTAATCAATCATTTCCGATTTTTATATTTACACAAAGACAAAAAAAATTACAAACCAGAAGCTATCTCTACACAATGGAACAAATGATCATACAAAAATGTCACTTCCAGAGGAAATACACGCTAAATCGCGCTAAAAGAATGAACGCTGTACATTGCATGCTCAAACGTATTACTTGTTCCTTCTTCCGCTACATGATTTTGCATACTATGCAAATAATACAGCGTTAAATAAAAAAAAATGTTGTTTATCAACTTGGTGTAAAAATCCGAGCCTTTCTATCGAAGATTCTGGACTCAAACTTGGCAAATGATCAATCAATTTTTTATGACGAATAAAATAAAATATAAATACATTGTTGCCATGCTAAATTAAAAAAACAGGTTTTGTTTTGGGTTCTATTTGCTCTCTAATTCTTATCTTAATAATGATATCAAGTATGATTTGGGGCTACAGAGACACACTTCATCTTTTCGTCAGCTTTAGCTATCCTAATTTTATACCGTTTTATTCCATGCAGCTTGATGATATTTTAGCAGCCGTCTTCACTCTCTACTATCTAGCCAGTCCGATTCCACGTATTCATGTTCCTCCAAATGCCTTCACCTACGGTAGTAAGCATTTCTTTGTTTTCATTTTCGCCCTCCTCTCATTGGAAACAAAAACCAATGAAGGTGGAGGGTTGAAAGTATGGCAAAAAAAACTCACTGGAGAACTTAAGACAGACAGCAGATGAAAAAATGGCCAAAACAATTCCATCTCACCTGACAGTTTACTGCACTGAATTGAATGAAGATTTTGAAACGAGCTTAAAATTTTTCGTGCCATGAAAACAAAGTTCAAACTCTAGAATTTTCCAAGAGCTGTCTACACCAACGTCTAAAGTCTAGCAGGGAGCAAAACATCTAGAATAAATAGAAAGAAATAACTACTAAAATACAAGGTCATAATCAGTGAGTCAATACACTAGTCATCCCTTTAGTTTGGAGAATACTGAACTATCTAGGCATTTCAACCCATACCATAATTATCTTTGAGTTTTGGCAAAAAACTTTATGCACGATTGGTTTAGTTAATATCTGTAATGTTTGGTGGAATCGCTGTTTTCATCGAGATTGAAGTCATTCTGATCTGACATATTTACTACTGGACAGTTCATTTAACAAAAAACGCAGCGTAGATATGCACAATCCGCGTCATTTAATAACATGAAGTTATCTAACGTCCTGTGCGTTTAATTAGATCATGCCGAACTGGAGTAGGCTTGTTTATAGAACAAATTTATACGCATAGGCCCGCTGCGATTAGTACACAAACATTTTTTTGCGTTATCTTAGGTAAAAATGATAAAAAGTCTGCGTACATGTTCCTGAGTCTTTTATATGCAAGTAAATTGAGTATAGAGTACACCAGCTCCAGCTTTACAATTAAACTTCCTGGTTTTTAAACATTCTTCGCCGAGATTAGGAACGCTGAAAGAGATACGTTTGTTTCAAACATTTTTTTTCCGGGTCAGTGTTTGAACATTATCACGCTGAAGGTCTCAGGATTAGCTTAACATAGTGTGAGTGACAGGACTACTGGTTTTAATTCATTCAATGAGAAATTTGCTCTTGGACTTTGTCTTGCTCGTTTTTCATGCGAACCAGATCTTGTGTAAAGATTCCTTTTGTTTTTGTGTAGATCCATCTCTGTTTTTAAAATATAAGGTACTTCGTTAAACTTTATAATTTCTTAATCTTCCAGTAGTAGTTCACTAATATATATAAAGGTTCATTGTGGACTAGAGAGAACACATTTTTACAACTTGTTAACTAGACCAAATCCATTCAGTAAATATTTGCTACAAACTGCCTACTAAACACATTGTGAACTTGTCATTTCCCTAAAAAAGTCTGTAAAAAATTCCATGTACACTTTTTTGGGGACAAAAAACAAGAGACCATCATCAGTGCCAAATTCTAAAAGGGTAAGTAATTTTTTTAAACCTTTTTTGTTGACTAAGTAACTCTAAAAAAAAGTTTATGTGTGAAAATCAAGTTTAGTGCATTTTTAATGAAGATATCTGGATATGGTGCATTTTGCATTGGTTATTATGTGCATCTGGTTCTGGTATTAACTAGTTGATTAATATTTCTTCCTACGAGTCTAACAAGTAACTTGAATTAAAAAAAAACTGACACTTTTCATGTATCTGAAACGTGGAAGTGTAAAAAAAGCTGGGCTGCAATGTGCGTCAGTCAAAAAGTTGTCCTAGTCCAGTTTCAAGATTTCAAGACGAGATGAAATGACGCTAGTGTAAAAGTGTAAAGTCTGTTCACTTGCTTAAATTTTCCACAAGATTTTCATATATTTGTACAAAATTATCAAAATGAAAAAGGAATTCCCAACCTTGAAAAAGAATTTTAGTGATTTTTCGTACCTGTGTAAATAATACAGAGAGTTGTACCTTAATCTCTTTGAATTAGCATAATCTAGACGAAAACAACTCGTGACTTGGACTTGACCGCTGGGAAGGGTGGCAACTAAAAAATAAATTTGCCCAAATCATGAACGCATGCTTTTTTCCACCCGATTAACTTACGACTTACGTAAAGTCGCTAAATTATAGTTTGGGTTTTGGGAATCATAGAAAAAGCTGATACTCATCAGTGTTCAAGCCAGAGAGATGGAGAGATGATAAAATTACAACATGCAAACTACTTCTTGAAGTTTCGCTGCAACTTTTTTTTTGACAAAAATTGTTTTTATAACAATGTAAAAAAACGCAGGAGGAAAAAGTGGTCAAACCAGGTTTTTCTGTATAGTTTGTTTGCTGCACCTTTTACCAAAGCGAAATCAGGAGGATGCCATTTATTTCAAGCGATTATTAGCATAATGTTCATATCAGCGTACTATCCTGTTCTTTTATATTGTTACATGCATTAATGTGGATCAGTACGAACAACAATAAGACGAGGTTTTATCAAGTGTACTACACTATAACCAAAACTATTACTACGCACAGGCAAAAAAAATCCTCCGAATCGTCATCGTCTTTCGAATTCTTCATCATTTTTGTTCATGTATGTACATACTGGGACTGCCCCACTCACTTGTTAAGTTTCATAATCCTGGTCCATACTTAAAATACTGAGCGTTTTGCTCTTAAAAAGCAATCATATGCCGTTGCTTGGGTCAAGTTCAGAATCAGATTCTGTGGTGGAACAGAAAGGATAACATCTTTTGCGCAGAGTGACTAACTGGTATTTTCATAAGTACGGAGCTTTATCAGATCCGTTTTATAAGCAAAAGCCAGAAAGTGTGCGATCCTACAATCGACAAGTTTATGTGTTGTGTTGTCCATTAACTTGGGTAGCTTAACATAGACTTTAATCGTGTGTATATCACTCTTTTCCTTCCAGTCTCTATCTTTCTCAAAGACTTTGAGTTCGTTAGACTTGCTTCCGCCTTTGAAGTTGAAACAACTTTTGTAAGCAGTGAAGTTCACCGGTCGAAACTTTGTTCGAGGTATTACGAGTGAAGAGTAACATTCCCAGCAGGACATTTAGTTTGTCAAGATGCTTATTTTACCAGATCCTAAGCATGACGAGGCTTTGAGGGCCCTGAAGAGGATGTGCAGAGGTAAGAATTTGTCAACTAAGCAGATGCGTTTTAATGTTTATAGTTGTCGTGCCTGCCTCAAATATTTAATGAACTCATTAATTGCTTGTTTTGATGTAGAGGATGACGATATACTGGGTTGCGGTATTGATTTATCGGACGATTTTTTAAATTCATATCTTCATGGGAAAAGTGGGGACCAAAAGAAGGCCATGAAGTCCCTAAAAAATTACATTTCCGTTAGGAAGGGAAAATACAATGAATTCTTTAAAACAGTTCTTCCCAGCCGGTGCAAATACTTTCAAGACCTTCCGAAATTCCAAGCCTTTTTCAAAAAGAGGGATGCGGAAGGTCATGTAATGGGATTCTTCAAACTATGTAAGTCAGTATGACAACCTTTACAAAACCCTACGTTATTATCTCAATAAATGACCCTTAATTGTATGTGTAAATACGCAAAATCAGACCCCATTTCGTGATTTTCAGCTAATGATTTAAAAAAAGTATTTTACAATTTTTTTTGCAAGTGCATAGAGCACAATCAAGTTTAAGTGCAATTTGTTTTGCACCTTGTAAAAAACCAGTTTGACTAGAAATACTTACTAGTTTTTTTCTTTCTAATTTTTGTTTTTCTCTAGCCATGATTGATTTCAACGAAGTAGACATTGAAGATGTTTTTCGGGGATTCATCATCGCCGCAGAGGAGCTAATGGCATCAGCAGAAGTCACCAAGAATGGTTTAGTCGCCATTATTGACTGTAGAGGAATAGGCCTGAATCATGTTAAAGTCTTCACACCAAGTCGCATTCAATTTCTCTTCAACATTTTTGTTGTAAGTTGACAAACAAAACTGTCGCAAAAAGTATGCTAAATTTTTACATCCACCGAAAAAGTAGAATGCGAAATTTCTCCTTTAAAATAGCATGCATGCAAAGCAATGAACTTGATGTTTGTTTAGCGCTTTGATCTTTTGAGTCAATGGAGGAGAGTGTGTACTCTAACCGGTTATATGTTTTTCGTTTTCAGGGTACCTACCCAATCAAGTATAAGGGCTTTCACGTTCTCTACGACTCTTTCGTCTTTGATCCGCTCCTTAAAGTGTTTAAGATGTTTGCCCCTAGGAAGATTCGCGAAAGGGTAAGTTGCTATTCTAAAGAATAAGAGCACTTTTCAATTTCTAAAGCATTCTGCTTCAATGTTTGCATAAAGCAAAGAGCAAAGCTGAAAGTAATGACGTTTGAAATGTTGTCTAAGGACGAGTTGACAATGCGGCTTTGCCTAAATAATAATAAATTGCAACTTTGTAATTTGCTTAGACTTCCTAAGATTTTTAAGTGCAGTTGGAAGCATAGGAAATTATACGTTTTGTAATTAGTTGGCGCAACTAATTATAGCTACAACAACATAATAAAATTATTTTTTATGACATTATTTCTTGATTCTGTCCACAGATTTTCCTACACGGAAGTGAAGAGACTTCTTTACACGGCTCAGTTCCTACAAGTCTCCTTCCTGAGTGGCTCGGCGGTGAGCTGACTGTAGAGGAATGCTATGACTTTGAATTAGAGGATATAGCCTACGGCAAGGAAGAACACTACCGAAAGCTTGCGCTGTGAGTTTCTTTATACTCTTTGTGCGCTTGCCTTTTTATTCATTTTTTTGACATTGATAAACACTTTCCGGCCATTCATAAACTCAATCAATGTCAAGTTCCTGACCTATGACATAAGCCTTTGCGTGTTGCGTAATTATATCTTAATGAAATGTTTTTTTTCGTTTGTTACAGAAAATGGTGAAGAAGACTGATGTATCGAGAGCCAGATGAATCCTATACCAAATAAATATGTACATATTTCTGTTATTATTTTAAATAACCATGTAGTAACGTTACTTCCATAAGTTATTTCACGCAATGTTCATACAAATCCCCCATATTTCTTGTATTGTTTTGTTGAACTGTTTAGTTTATAATTTACAAGAACTTTTTTTCAATTGCCATTAATTATTCCCCTTGTGCAGATTATAACATGTCCAGTTTGTGATACTAAAGTACATAATTAAACGTACTCGTTATGTTTGTTTAAAATTGTGAAAAGATACATAAGAAAAATTTAAAAAGAATTAAACCGATCATTATGCAGAAAACATTCGTTTTGCGTTTGGGTCTACTTGATTTTACAAATTAATCATGAAGCCGGTAAATCTTTAACAAGGGGAAACATGAGACATGTTCATGATTGCCTTATGAAATCTAGAACCGTTTGCTATTAACTTGTAGTGCAAGCGAGGTCAAATTCTACGTTTAAAAGTTAACCAATGAGTTTTGACCGTTTTTATGAGTCATACAATTCAGTTAGATACTAAACCTATTTCTGTTGGGGAAACTAATATAGGGTAGCAGTTTTTAAGCATTGGATATAATGTGGGTTGAGGTAACAGAGACATCTGTCTAAAATTAATCTAACTATCACATAACAGTGTATAGGCTCAAGATAAAATTAATATAATTCATGAAACAAAATATTTGATATTTAAGCTTCCAAAGAAATAACAAGTGAGACTGCAATATCAAAAGAGCAAGTTACAATTACAACGGGTGTTTTTTGCACTTTGTTTCTGTTGAAATTAAAATATTTAATGATCTAAACTAAAAGCACGCTTGGAGTGACGCCTAAATCTGATAAATATTCAATATGGCAGTAGGAATTTATTGGGTTTTATTCAAACCTTATTACATGCAGATTATGGTTTCAGCTTCCTCTAAACGGCCTAATCATCATTAATAAAAATATGTAGTGATTTCATGTAGATTAATTTCTATAACGGATCTTCATAACAACCACCAAACAGCTATAACAAATAATAAATTAAACTTTTTAAAGTTTGGTTGTGGATCCTGATTGCATAAATCAAAAACGGCCATCTTAGTTACTCATAAAAACCGCATCTACCATGGCTTAGAAATAGACAAAACGTGTTAAAAAACAATAACGTTATTCTTGAGATTTTAAAAAATATTTGTAGCCCGTTGTCATGTGAATTAGCCAAGAAAGGGGATGCGGTTGTGGTTATAAATATTTTGTTTAAAATTCGTTAGCCTTCTTTGGATAAAGTTTACTCGACAATTTTTAGCTCAAAGCAAAGGAATATTTAGTGATTTAATATCATTGCAAACGCATTCACATATTTTTATGGTTATAAAGAAGAAATCATAGAACTCAAACTATGTTTTGAAACAGCATTTGTTTTCCTTCAACTAGATGAAAATCAAGCATCATATATGTATGACAAAATAACACGTCTCTTTTCCAATGATTTTATAAGAGAACAGTTCCAAACCGATATAGATTTGACTTTATAGTGCCATCATAAATACGATTTAAATACTGTTCTCTGTAAGACATTCATGACATTCTTAAAAGACAAGTTTGATGGAACGTGAATATTACGCAATCCTGTTTCACTTTTATGATCACACAGGCCATTATGATTGGATAATTATACTTTCCATTTAATTTGAAGAATATCGCAAGCACAGCACTCAAGCTTGAAATTTAAATATGTTACTAGATTAGTTATGAATAACTAGTTGAATAATTTTAGCAATTAATTTATTAGTTTATAATTTTTTTTATTTATTTGTACTTTCGAAATTATATCAGCATGAAATACAAGTATGCCAGAGAATCATTTGAAAATATTACTTTATTTTTCATCCTAAAAATCACGTTACGTCAACAAAAACCGAAACATTTTGTTATTGTCAATGGGATTCTTGTACATTAAATAGAATTAAGCTTCATCATTGATCAAAGTATATTTTTTTAACAGAAACAACGTAAGAATGTTTGGACAATCTCAAGTCTGAAAATTATGGAAGGACTGACGTTTCACAAGGCAGGTTTATAATTCGTCGAGAATGTAACTGAGCCCCTTCAATTTGATTGCAAATTGAGCTGCAAACAAACTAAGGTCTCTGTGGTCTATCTCTCTGGAAAGTTACTCGGGAAGTTAAAATATTTTTATACATAATTCATTGGTCTTTTCTTTTCTGTTTCTTCTATTCTAAGTCTTACTATCAACTTCACCTCATGAAAATCACATTTTGTGTACATATGTATGCAATATGTAACATCATATAGTTCCAACAAAGATCTTAAACAAATTCCGGAGATATTCCAGCAGTATGAGCCGGTTTCAGCGCAACCATTGATACTATTTCCTTCGGGCGGATGTTTGGTAGCGTGAACAAAGAACTATTTGGTTTATGTATTGGAACTGACAGTTGTGAATACACGGATCCACTTGGGGGCTTCCAGTTTCTTGGGACAATATATGTCTGTTCTTTTGGAATATTTTGTCCTGTAAAAATACAATTTCCATAAAAAATTAGTTACAAAAATATTCCATATAGGCGGATTCCATTACATGAATCAATTTAAAATCACAAAAAGGCTTAATGTTAGCTATACCAAAAACTTACCAATAATTGGAGGAATAAATTGTGAATACATTTCACCATGAGTGATTCTACTTGTCCGACTTCGTCTCACTGCGAGAAAAACCTGACCAAATAAAAGTAAAACAATTACAGACCATATTTGAATTAGAATTCATGCAAAATATTTATTACTTAAAACTCAAACTTACCAAAGCAGCTATGGCTACAAGAACCACAGGTACGGCAACCGGTAAAAATAATGAATCCGTGGGAATATGCATCTTCTGTAATTAATTTCGGTGTTCCAATTTACTAACGAAAAATTCAGCAGAGGCAAAATGATCCTAGAAGTTTCTAGTGGAACTCTTCGGCCAAGAAGGCAAAGGATGACGCACACTTTCCTTCTCAGAATATTTTATGAATGATGCTTGCCCGACTTTTGTCCTGAAGTTACTGTTCAACGAACAAGAGTTTTTTCTTTGTAATATGCTTCACCAAACGAATAGCTCACACTGCGACACAATATACTCATGTAAAGATACCTACTTGCATTCGTTTTGATGCACTTTATTTGTCTCGTGTTTACGAAAAGATGCTTTTCTTTAAGTTTAAGTAAAATATTGGTCCCTTAAGGGTGTAGGCAGAAGTACACACTTTTTTCTTCCTAAAGATCTTATTTTTCAGAGCATCTGCTTCAGATCTGTATTTCCGTTTCGTATTGTTGTTGTTGCTGCAGAACCCTTGAAGGACGCTACCTTTTCTCTTGGTGTAGGCTTTGCCTGTTGCGTCGATTGTTGTGTTGAAGGAAAAGCTCAATAGTTTGTATGTTCTTATGCCCAAAAAGAGGCAGATGTTTTTCCCTTGGTGAAATTATCTGCCACCGCAGATGTCAGCTAAGAATGTAATGAGACAAGGGTAAAAATGCAACTCGGGTCCGACCAACAGAATCACGAGTAGACTACGGGATGAATTATAAGGATATACTGCCCGCAGTAAAAATCCGATGAGTCAAGGACTTCCAGAGGCGAGAGTACTGGGAGTCAGTAAAAAGTTATGACGATATATATGATGAAATAAAAAAAAAAGAAGAATGGGACGCTTGTTACAATTCTTACAATAGAGGGTGGCGTGTGATTTTAAAGAGTGATAGAGCTTCTACTAACACCACACGGACATGTAATGCTTGACTAGAACTCTTCTGAAAAACAAGTCTTGCATTGTTAGTATGATGCAAGTGCTTGTTTAGTTACCTAGTTTTTAAATTTTATGTATATAGTCTTGTCTGGATCCCTCTCCTCCACAGCTCTATTCTTTATTACGACTACTGCCACGCTCCATTCAGGTTTATTGCTTCATGTGAATAGAATTTTAGGGTTGAAATTCAGAATGGTATAAAGCTCAATAAAGTTTACGATTATCTTGTCTCCTGATATTGTATTTTATGTTCTGCACCGTTCGACTCTCTGGATGAATGCTGAATTTGGATACTCATTTAGTGAGTTACGTGTGAAGAATTACATTTGGGATCAGGTAGATAAGGCAAAGCGAAAATTTGGCTTTACTGGGTGGAAAACACGATCTAGTCAAATATAGCCCTGTGTAGAGAGCAAAAGTAAAGAGCTTCTTCAAAAATATTTGTAGGCAAATATACTATCGAGCATCAACTGCGCCAGTTTTTTATCACCAACATCACTCTTAAGGATATTCTCTAACGATTTGACAAAACCTATTACACAAATACACTACCAAAATATGCGTGCGTACCTAATATGATAAATTCCTTCTTCTTTACGACGTAATTTCAACAGTGTTTATTGGCCATGTACTATAAGATTCTTACCCTACAGAGGAGGAAAACATGCGAGGAGTTAATCATTATCAGCCTTTTTAACTCCTTTTCGCCTCACCTTAATTTCGCATGGTTATACTTTGGCTTATAAATATTAATGCTTTACATGGAAAATAATTTTGCTCCTTTGTCTCTCGTTCAAGTACTAAATGGTAAGGGCAATAACACGGAATGTGTAGTTCATGTGCGAATAGTAGAATATAATAGGAAAATTATGTTTAGGTATTATCGAGATGAAATTAGCATTAATTTAGCGTTTTAGCATGACAAGCTCAGTTCACAATAATAATTTCATTCAACAATGGCGTTTGTTACAGATGCAGCCTTAGAAAAGCCAATAGCTTGAAAATATTATGTCAAGTAGGTTCTCTTTTTGTCGAAGTTGAGTCTGAAAAATAAAAGTGTTTTTCTGTAGAGATGATGTAGGTTTCATTGTGCAAATACAAACATTCCGTACAGTTCGTAGAGTGAGATTGAGTTGAACTCTGCATGGTTTAGCTACACGAAAGAAGAGAGGAGAAATTCCAAGAATAAATTGCGTCTTTGTTTGTTTGACTTTGCACCTATGGCCCTATGTATGAAATGAATGCGTCAGGTTGTTGAATACAGATGAGCCAAACCAGAGTAAATTGATGAAACCCCAGAAACAACCTATTAGATTTACCTTATGTAGCGTATACTGATAAGGATTTGTGAAAATGGCATTCCATCTATTTCCAAAAATACGCATTACCAAAGCCACGGTTATGCCAGACTAAATTGCGAGAGAATTTGCTGACTTTCATGTGGATTCTCATTCCAGCCTTTTTCTCGCGAAACTTTTTGACGCAACGTACAAATTCCTGATCCATATTCCTAATTTAAGGAAGAGGATACGTAGACGGTCAGTGAACTAATTTCTTTGCCAAAGTAACTAACCATAAACTGACAGTGAAGCTTAGGGAGAATTCAAAATAACTCTAGTAAAATCCCTACTTTGATATTTATTTAATGAACCATGCAAACCGGCAGCTGGATTCAAATAGACTTGGAGTACGCCCGTCCAAATAATTTAGAAAAGCTTAGAACGTTCAATTAGCTTTTAGTTCTTTCCTTTCGTATACTTACAGTAAAATAAACTTTGACCGCTGCTAATCCTAAGGCCAAGGCTTTTCATTTCTGCTTGTCAGTAAAGAAACATCTGAACATCTGCCATGGTATCGCATCCTCTGATAAATAGACAGCAAAACTCGGAAGAACTTCAAAGGAATAAGCAGTTGTCCCATTGATTATTGATTTCAGTGTAAATAGGGCGGAATACATAAGTTGAATTACTCATCATGCTCATCCTAGATTAGATGTGGAGGGCAGGAAGGAGTGTGCTTATGCAAGCTGAAAAAGAATTTATTTAGTTTTTCTCTATTATCTTGTTATTTCTTGAGAGAAAATGGAAATGTCATGTACTGTAAACGTTATGTTAACTTTAGTGTGGATTTGTAATGTGACAGACAGTCTTCTTGCGTCTACCTTCATTGTCTGTTAGTTTGACTTGGCTTTACGGATATATTTCCTGAAATGTGATCTTTCTAAGGATCAAGTGGAATATTGTCTAGGTACATATATTTTTGGTTGGCTAGAGAGAAGTAGAGAAAACATACTTGTGCTTCTTATGACTCCTTTGTCAGCTTCATGCTCTATTAGGAGAAAAGTAAAAGCCAAGATCTATGACAAAACACTACATCTTCACAAATACTTTGTTGCGTAAAAGGATGAAAATGAGCAATAAACATGTCACAATCGGGATGCAAAGTGAAATGAAGCGTTATAGTACTAAAAGAAGGGAAAAGGAATCCGGCTGTAGTTTCAGCAAGAGGCAATAAAATTCTCTTCCGCGATGATATTCCGCTGAGAAAACGCATGCCGAGATAACAATGCCATATTATTGAATCGCGTAGGTTTCTTTACAAGATCAATGAGATTAGTAAACATTTTTACATGAAATGACATCGCACTTGGCTATTGATATTGAAAATTGAGGTCAGTTACCTCGACCAAAGAGTGTAATTGAAATTGCAATCCAAAAATGCACTAAAGTACAATAGCTCTTCTATTCCACCTAACCACCCACAATATACAAATATTTTTATGGCTGTGGTTAAATTTTCAATAGGAATCCTTGTTCTGCTAATGCACCTAGGTTTTCTGGATTATAGAAATTTATAACGCAATCAATGAATCGACATTCAATCATGCAATAGGAAATAAAGTCATAAAGCCATGGTTTAATAATCTGTGGACTGTGGTCTTACTGATGATGACTGTGAGTCATGAAACAAACAACTTTATTCATTCACCCGCCTCTAAGTATTTGCTGATAGCACTCAAATTAATCAAAACATACTATTCTGTTCTCACCTCATATCAGTAATTTGTCACAAAACCTACATACTTTAATAACAAGTAAAAGTGCCATTTCCGTGATCCGAAATACAAACACTGATAAAACTTGGACTATGTACAAGCAGTCATCATTATTTCTACACGTCCGAACCTCCAAAGTCAAATAATTGGCTTGCCTACGAGTGTACGTAACTAGGCATTGTGCCATTGAGATGGGGGACTAACAAACAATTATCGAAAACTAGCGCATTGAAAAGTACAAAGATTTTTTGTCAGTTCGTAAAACCGCCCACGGGACGAAAATGGAGCCATAATAGGAACGACAAAAGAACATGGACTAATAATAATCTTGCATTTTACGAAAAAAATACTGATTGCTTGTTACTCGTTCTGAAGGAGATACTAAGGACACTATAGGTATAGCAAACACATTTTTGAGAGGAACACAAATGCTACTTTATACTTACAGACTTCAAATCTAATTCAACGAATGCCTAAAGCTTTTACGTGCTTTGCGAAACAACTGGGATCTTAAAGCACTACGGACACTCAAACTTTTAACTTAAGCTTCTACTTAAACTTAAAGTAATGTTCTTAAAAGTTAGTAGCATGTTTCTTAACGTCAGAAAAAGCGTATGTGTATCATTGCACCATTATCCTGAAACTGTAACTAGATATTTGGACCATAAAGCTAGAGAAATTAAAAATGTACTAAAAAATACAGCCAAGTATAGCGATTCTTTGAGTAAAGTTTAAGCGCGTATCTAAGTTAAAAACTTGAACAAATGCTACCACCAGCATCTAAAAAAAAGTATGATTAACTTTTTACAGTATTCTTTAAAAAGGTTAGACTTCTGTTTCCAATACAGATTTATCCACTTTTTCTTTTTCTCCTTCAGGAAAAGTTGAGGATACGTTTGGTGTGCTCACAGCTTTCTCTTTCTTTCCCTTCAATCTGGTAAACTCAAAGTTATCTGTCATATATCGTATTCTGATGGCACCGCCTGGTATCTCAACTTTTAAGGACTCTGCTGAACTGACAGTATTTGTTGAGCCCACGTTAGAACTTTTGGGAAGTGCAAGATGTGCTGTATCAACACTACCTTCACTCGCTTTCCCCGCATAATCTTTGTAAGGTGTACTACTACTGTTGGAAGTAAAATTGGACCTCGGAACTGACCGCGCTGCCAATGCTGCAGGGGCTCTGGGCCTAGGAACAGGAAGATTTGTTGAAGGCACTTTGGTGTCACGTACATTCTCAGTGCTATTCGAAGCTGAAGGAGGTTGATAGTAAGGTAGTTCTGGAAAGCTTCCAAGAATCCTTGCAATTGACAGATCATGGGTGGGCACATAGCCCCGTGCATCTTCTCCTTCCTCATAATTTCCTCCAGAGTAAAGTGGCTCTGAAGCTACTGAGTCTTCCATTGACAATAAAGATGGGATACTTTGAGAATTCACACTATGCTTGTTGGTATATTGGATGAGATTTACACTAGGCTTGAGTTGACGCGGCTGTAAATCTTTCAGTTCCTGACCATTAGCCATATGGGAGGCATTCATGGTGTAGCCTTTGAAAATGACAGCATAATTATTTTCAACAAGCGTCTCAATAACTTTCCTACGTGCTTTAATTAATTTGAGACGGAAAATCGTAAAAACTCACGGTTTCCCACTTTCGGCCGATATTTCCTCCTCCGTCTCCATCTTTCACAACGAACTACCAGCCAAACAAAACAGCATGACAGTATCTACATTCCAGACAAGCAGAAAGTCTCATGAAAATCTCCAGGATCAACTACTAAAACCACATAATATTTATTCCTTTCGAAAGAATACTTACCATAATACATACTATACCCGTGACAAGCAAGGCCACTGGTAAAGTTTTGTTCTCCTTGTCAGACATATTTGAACAATTGAACACTTTCAATCACACATTATTTAAATAAAATGAAAAAAATATTTTTGCGCCAAATAACTGCGCTATTCTGAATAATTAACGCCATAAAAATATTTAGGTTTGTATGCTTCCATCTGATCTATTACCATTTTCAGGAGCAACGTGCAGTATGCAAAATTCAACGTGTTGTACAGAAAAATCCTTCACCAAACATCTCAACATTATCTGCAAATTAGATAAAAAAAACCTCCTTCATGGTAAATTCTACTGTGTAACATTGCAATAAAAGCAAACACTATGAGAACATCATTTTTTAACATTCCTGGTATTTTTTCTAAAAAATACTTGCATTTACACAAACATTGTCCGCTTTCAGGTAAATTTTAAGTTGAGAATTTACCTTGAGATTGAACACAAGAACTGAAATGAAAACAGGTTGTGTTCATACGAAAAAGGGGTATACTGACCATGATAACTTGGTCTATTCACGTACTTAAGTTGAAATTGTCTTCGATTGTCTCACAATCATGATAATGCATAACATAATATGCAAAGCCATGCTTCTACGCGTTGTTTGGGGTGGAACATGATGTAATGTGATAATGTAATGCTGGATGCTGTCACAGTACATATATTTCGCTTCTTGTTTAGAATACAATGAAAGGAGCATTAGTTATAGGCATTCACCTTAATGACTGGTCCATTGTTAAGATCTGAATCAATGAAATGCTAAAACCATATGAAATGAGATGTTCGTATTGTAGTGTAGGCAACATAGCAATTCAAAACCGCATTTGGAGATGAAGAGAGAAACTGCAACGACAAGCCTGAGTTCGCTAGACAAAGCTTGCAGATGTAAGGAAAGGGTTTTAGTCTTTCAGTCCTTCCGGTAGAGTTGTAGGTCTAAGCTTTGTCAAAAAGATATGAAATAAGCAGAATTATACTGTCAAATTGCAAATTACACCATGAAATAGAAATGTCATGTCCAAATCTCTTTGTAATAATCTTCTAAAGTCTTCTAGATAACCGGACTAGAGTATATGAATTTTTTCAATTTGAAAGATTGCCTACATGCACTGGATGCACAATTTCCGCTTTAGTTTGGCTATGCAAACTTGAAAGATAATGTTTCAGCAGAAGAGAGACCAAACATGGAGGGAAATGGAATCTATCCGGGATTTATTTTAGCTCTGTATTATCAGTTTTCAGTATAATATTGTACAATTTTATAATCACAAATTTTCAAATTTTGATTAACAACCAGAGACAAATATAAATCATCTAGAATACTAAGCTAATAATTAAGGTGGTGTGCGTTTCCATGCGACGTTTTCTTTGTACACAATCTTAGATGGATTTAATGATGGTGAATTAATGAATTTGTATGATATCTTCCAGGATTCTAATTTGAGCCACCCAGAAGCTTCTTCAAACAATTTATATGAGAGGATCCTTAGAGATTCGCCTATTTATAAGGAATAACTTCTTTCCTGGAAGAAAACGATGCCATACTTTATCATGTTCAATCAAAAACATCCATTCAGACCCCCTGACACCATCACTTTCTCCGGATTCGCAAAATATCTCGTTTCCCCAGCCATGAGGAACGTTTCAGACAATGGTGGAAAAGTTGTGACAGAGGTATAATACTAATGCGGTCCAAGGCGAGGAAGCCAATTAAAAATATAGGTAGACAATAATCCTTCGAGTCTGCAAACGAAATCTCAAGGCAAAACGGATCATGTTATTTATAAATAACGAAAAGCTTTCAACAATATTATGTTAAAAGAGCCACTCTGGAGAGTAAAACCAATAATGTAGTGGTGATTAATTGTATTCCATACGGTGCTCAAGAATACATAATTATTTTTTCTCTTTTCCCAAGATAAATTCGAAGGATTATTTTATTCATCAACAGTTTCAAACATTAATATATACTTTTCGTGCAAAAAAATAAGCTCAGTATGACGAGATTTATTTATATTTTATAGAATTTGGACATATACAATCTATACTTTACAAAAATATGAAAAACTAAGTATTTTTGGAAAATGGAGAACATTATGCAGTTCTCGTAGAACGTAAAGAGAAGGTTAGTCAATACTGCGAACTTCAATGAAGCTATTCCGAACGGTAAAAAAATTCTGTAATAGAAAAATCTAAAAGTAAATCATTCGTCTAAAATATATTCTTATCCTTCATAGTTGAACAATCACTTATCAATAATCATTTATTTATTGCATTTGCATTTAGAATCACAACTGCAAACTCTTCCTACAACCTTTGGCTTTAATCCCTTTGCCTCCAATTTGGTAACGAACTCATCCTTCAGATTTGGCTTCACCATAATATCCGTGGGTTTTCCGATCGCAGCGGAAAAGGATTTTGACAGAAAGATGACCTTTACAAACCAGCAAATAGGATTACATTCGATTTAGAAATCAATGACGCTGAATTCAATTGTACTTCACTATTGTATTACTATTGTCACTATTGCACTAACCCCATCGTTTCTTTCCTCTTCCAAATCTTGTAAGGTTTTTATCTCTTCCTCTGTTGCAGGGTTGAACTGGAAAATAGTAAAGTTTTTGTAGGGACTGTCAATCCCGTGTCGTCCTTGTAGGAAAGACATTTTTTGCAAAATGTCTAGCGTTTTTGAACCGTAGGAACTGCAATACACCTGCCACCGATACAGACTTACACAGATACAGTCAAACAGATAATCTCAGAATATGAATGAAACTTCCAAATCCATCTTTTATATGGTAAAGGATTTGCTTGAAAAGAACATACAAAAGGGATAAGTTCCCACAAAAAAAAACTAGGTTCTACATGACATAAATGTATGTATGTCTATATTGAATTGGGCAACCCTACACCATCAAAACCAAAGCCACACCACTGACGAGACAGCTTGAAATAATCATTTGTTTGAAACCTTCTCATATCTAAAATATGGATTCATTTTCGCAGAATAGAGTAATCCCGTGTTCCCAGAATAAACGGGAACTGTGCCTACGTTCTTTAGTTATCGCAATTTTGCTGGATGATTTCATTTACGTGAATCTACAAACCGCATATTTGCCTTATCTATTTGTTGTAAACATGATTCGCTGTTCATTACATGCAGAAATGCATTAAAGTTCCATTTCATGATTTGTAGAGTGGAGCGCACGTCATTATGCCTTGATGCAATACTTTTGGAAATTGTCACTGATGAAATGGGATGAAATGATGACATTGGTCACAAACCACAAAATATTAATACTGCAATATCGAAAGGAGGGATATTGTTAATAATGAAAAGTGTTAACACTCGCTGCAACGTGTGAAAAATCTAGTTTTTTACGTTAAACTTTGTAGACGAAATATGTTTATGGAAATAAATGTTCATAGCCTTACCCTTTTCGACAATGCTATTTTTACACCAATTGATTTAATAAAATCATACAAAACGGAGGTATAATATCCGGTTACGGTTTAACTTTTAATATTCCAATATTTCCAATATCCTTGTGCATCTTTAGTTGTCTTTGTAAGTCATGACATCAAAATAATTTTTTATCTATTTTGCTGCGCGTTCAAATATATTAAAGCAATACTTTACGGTTTGTGGTTAGAATATGTCCTCAATTATTAATAGAGGATGCTAATGATCATGGGCATTTCCTTCCAACTCATTTTTTACATAAAATGTAACAGCATGTCAAGGTCATATTAGGAACTTATGATAAGATTACATTTTCATTTCTTTATTTAACCCGTACCTGTTCCAACATTAAATTCATAAGGTACAAAATATTATTTTAATTTTTACTCTATTTGGCTAGTCCTTTTTTAACACAATCTTCATAAGTTGGCGGTTCTTCATACTCCGGAGCTGGACTTGAGCTAGGAGTTATCACATCTGCATACTGACTAGTGCCGATGACATAACGTGGTCGATGAACTGGCACGTGGTAATCCTGGGATCTAGAAACTATAAATATATCCAGACCTTGCAGTTGATCTGTGAATCAGAAGATATATTTAAAATACCCGAGCGGCTTACTTATTTTTCATTATGTATTATTCAAAGTAATACCTGCATCTAGAGTTTCTCTATGAGATCTAGAAGAATTCTGTAGATCGATTTCATCATCCTCAGGCCTGCAGCATTTCAAAGACAAATATATTCCCTTAAAGTTCCGAGATATTTATTTTATTGACTTTTCCTTCCCACTTCTATAAAAATAAGGTTAATCAAACGCTTCATTACTTACAAAACAGAAGGAAAAGGCTACAATAATAATCCCTAAAGCGGGGCCAGCAATAATATGAAGAAATGAAGCCATCACGACATTTTCAGGAAACTTTCACTCGTAAAAATTAAATTGTAACAATAATGTTAACTACTAGGTACTTCTACTATTAAGCTGTGATTCCATGGAAATCACTGAGAGACCTAATTTCTGTACTGAACCTGGGACAACAAACTGGACAATGACATTCTCCGTGTTTAGAGCGTTAAAACGGAATTTGATTTACTGAACGATTAAATTTTAGTCAACACAAATAATTTTAACACAGCACAATCTGTATTTTTCCTGTTCTCAGAGTTTTAAAATCATTTTACAGAAAGAAAGATTTAGTTATGTTGATAATGCTTAATCATGAAAAAATCAACAATCAATGTTTATGTTTTAAATACTACATATTTGTTAAAAATTAAATTGTGTAGTAAACAGTTGGGCGTGATAGAAAAACAAAGACGCAACAAGTTAATAAACCCAACCCGTGCGAATGTTAGGAGGTATGATAAAACCTGTCATAATATGATGGTTCATTAGGTACTTGAAAAGTCAAACTTTTTTATTTATTAACTAATGTTGATTAAAAGATATAATTGGCGAACACACAACTGAATGAGATCATATAGAACGATTTAATATAACACGAAAATAACGCGTATGAAGTTATCATTAAACTAGCCCATGTTGATTTACAACCGTAAAAACATTCTCCTCTTCTATTTCTTCGTTTAATCCCGTTGACACATTCCCCGCTTGCGCGGTAACTGACAACTCCTGGAATACTTCTTGTTCAACTGTTGAATGGGTATGGTTGTCGTCATTAATTTGTGGGTAGGCATTAGTCACTTCGTCATAGCTAGGTGGCTGATCCTCAATCCTAGATAATATTTTGTGCAAACTCTGTCTCCCACTCAATGAATTCTGATCGGTATCACCTAGGATTTAAAAGGTTTATTAAAGCTGATTTATTTATGCCATTTGAAATCAAGATACACCGGGAGATAGAGTAATAAATCTTTAGTAATTTCGTACCACCGATATAATATATTTGAATGATTCTTCTGGGACTGGAAGTATTTTCCGTTGTTGGCAAACCACCTCTGTTTACTTTTTTACATTTTAGAGCACAAATTATGGAACCCTAGTTAAGGTTTGTACGCAAAAGATTAATTACAATTTTGAATATTTATGAGAGTAATAAAATTTTTTAACGGAAATAAAGATTGTGCTTACAAAGGCTAATAGAAATATTATCCAAAATGCCGATATTGCAGCTACAGCTTCGTAAGAAAGTTCCATTTCACCTGAGTTAAAACTAAAAAGATGTGTTTGCAAAGCCCAAAAGCATGAAATAAGGATGTCGATCAGGCGCAGACGTTATTTATACATAATCTCATCCTACTTTGCCTCAACAGTTAATCACTAAATTTGGACCAGTAATAGAACCCATGAGTAACTGCAGTGTCACAATAAGCCATCATTGATCACATTGATCGGTGAATATTAAATTTTTCATTTTACATTCATCAGAATTCATAAACACTTTCCCATAAATAAATGACGACAATGAACCCGAATAATTAAAAGCACACAAAACGATTTCCCATCTGCGGAAAGCAAACTGTGACTCTTGTCTCATTGATCCTTGAAAGCTGAGACGAAAGCGACGTCCTCGTTCATAACCTATCCATCATATCGTGCGGCTCATGAATTAAATGAAAGAATAAAGAACAAGCAATATCAAGGCCTCTCTGCCTTTGACATTTAAATGGATATTTATTTTTAGACATTTCCACAAATATCCACCAAAATGTGGTGCTTTCATTGTTTTATCTGATAAACGTTAGTGCATCTGGTGAATCAATCAAGTAGCATGAAATACTCTTGTACGTGGGCGGATGCTCATACGGTGGAGGCTGATCCTCTTCAAGTTGAAAAATATTAATGGAATGGGAAAGGTCTGAATCTGAGTCTGATAAAAAATTAAAACATATGCAATCGTAAATGTAGCTAGAGGTAAAAAGTGGTTTCAACGAATTGCTCAGAAATAAAAGAAAGAAAAATTGGGTTTTGAGTTTACCTAAAGAATTAATTTGCAGTCTAATGCACTGAACTTTTTCTTCTTCCGACATTTCCTCATCCTCGTTTTCGCCCCCGCGGTTTCCACTACAACACCAGTATGTCACTATCAAAATAATCTGTCAAAGAACCACTTTTAGACGGAACCTCAACATTCCGGAGTTGCAAACTTAAATATTTACAAACTTGAATTAATTTCTGCCCTTGAGCTTACTATACACAGGAGAAATAACGAAGTAATAACGAAGGGGACAGCAGGTAGTCCTTCCATGGTAATGGTAATTTTTGCATTCTCAATTTGAAACTAGATCTAGCCCAGTTTGATTACCTACGGTTTCGCGACACATTTTACTGAGCTAACATTTTGTAGGGGCAAACCGGAAAACTTTAAAGTTTAAACAATCAACTAGATAAACAGAAAGAAACTGAAAGTGAGTCGGAGTTTTGCCCAAAATCTTTACCAAGGTTGTTCATAACGCTCAAAAATCATTGCAGTACTAGATACTGTGTAAAAATGCTACTGGAAATTTCAGCTTATTTATAAATGAATGAAGGGGTAAATTGAATATTTCCATTGTATTAAGAATCTTCTCAAGCGTTGCTTGTAATGCAAATAATCGTCTGCATACAGCGCAGACATGACAATGAGTGCCAAATTCCCACCTGTAAGCACGCATGCATCCTCAAGACTCCATGAGGAGCAACCTTTTGTCTTTTGTCGAAGTATAGCTCATTAATTAAAATAAAAATGGTAACTTGCTACCGAAATATGGCAAAACGTCAAATGACAGTGACACATGAAAAAGTAATCTTGACGTAATAAATGGGGTCCATCTTCATTTCTGGAACTAGAATGCTTTATATGGAAGACGGCAGTGTTAATTAGATTAAACATTCACTCACATAAATGTAGTAAATGGGCCGGCTTTTCACTTACGTTCTCATTTCAAATGGCAATTTAAATTAATTAATTATATTGGTTAATTTAAATTCGATTGCAATCAACTTGAAATAAAATGTGCTAATAAAAAGATTTAGTTTTAAATTAAGTTGTAATTTTATTTAAATATTTCAATAAATTCTCTTTACATTGTCAATAAATATAATAAATATATTTTTTAAAGACAGGAAAAACATGAATAACAAAAGTTTATATTCCAGCTTTATATATAAGGCTCCTTGGAGGTTGTCCAACTTTCCCTTCATAAAACGGGAAGACAAAACTATAAAAAAGTTTACACGAAAATGAGAACGTCTCAAGGTCACACACCAATGGCTATCATTTACACAGATCCAGTTTAGGAGAATAGAAACAAGATCTCTCTCCATGCATGCAGAGATAATAGTTCTAATAATGTTAATAAGCCACGACATGACACTGAGGAGACTAAATTGTCATTAGGTATTACACTACTAAAAATAATATATAGGTTTCATAACAATACTGAATTGTTACAGTCAATTAAAGTAGAATACAATATGAGTCAAAAATAGAATATACTGAATAAATATGTATATACAGTCATTATAGTAAATATCACAGCTAAGTAAGTATATTAGTTGGAAAACTTTGAAATCTCGAATTATAGATGCTTTATTCCAAACGCTCGTCTACCTCTTCGTTTCGTATAGCTGCCACTGGGGCTATATGAAAAAGAGTGTCTTCTGCTGGATGAAACTGAAAATATAAATATAGAAACTTTTTTTTTGCACGAGGAAGATTACAAATATTTAGAAACAGATGTAAATCTGATTTTACCTGCATTGCCCCCATAATAACCTGAGGAATGATGATATGAAAAGCGTCTGCTTCGCGGAGGTGGAAACGTATCATCATCCTCTAATTCCAGCTTCTCTTCTTCAAAATCACTGAAACCAAATTTCGTAATCAAGACGATCTGCAAGTATTGCAATATCTGTTAAAAATGAAAGATTAAGTCACTAAACTACAAGAAGCAGAGGCAAGCTAAACAGAAACAGGTACGATTATTCAAGGCAAAATTTTTTACTCCTAATACAGTTCACAAATTGATATAATCAAACGTGTTTGTAAAACAAGTAGGACATTTGACGATTACAACTACTTTTTTTGTCAATCAAACATGTTTGCAGATTTACTTTAGATCATTAGACTATGGACATTGATGTGATGACTTACCAGAAAGCCGCAAGTAATTAGCAATAAATCCAAGTACGCACTCTGCGTGTACGAATCCATTTCGAAAGTGATCCTGGAAAAAGCAATTAAATCACGTAAAAACTTTGTAATCTTTCCGGAAAATTTAGAAACAAAAACTTAAGCTGTACCTGGTACACAATAAGGTTGGAAAGTACAATATTTGCACAAAACTATGATTCAATGATTAGTAATCAAATTTTAACTTTAAAAATCACTAGCCGTGTGTCTGCATGCTCCGATGTAAGCGCTCGGTTTGATTGAACTGACAACAAGGTTCTTTCTCAAACGGAAAGAATTTATTATGAAAACACTATGCGTATACAATTTCCCTTTAAGTAATTACTGACATTGTCAGTCGATACCTCGCATGCACGTATATCACACAAAAAAAACACCCTATCAAGTCATCATCATCTTCTTCATAATTTTCTTCCTCCTGCGTAGTAATAACAAGCTTCGAGCAAACCAAACGAACTAAACTGGTACAATTCTAATTCTATGTCTCTTACATTTTCTGAAGCGAACGCGACCCATTGATATCACTCTTGATGGGATGACTGCTTCGATCATATCGAATTTTTATCTAGTTGCAAATGAGCTCAATATCCATTTAGATTACCAGACCGTGAATGATGAATGCAAATGACAGAAGGACTGGAGGTTACTTCTGCTACCGATAAATAGTTGGGCTATAGATAGTTTCTCTTATAAATTTTAAGGACGCGCTATACAATGTTTTGTTATAGGATTGACAAAAACATGTCTTAAAAGTTCCCCATAGATTTTTTACTTGATTCTATTTCTGTCTAGTGAAAATAAGACTGATTGATGTCTCGAGTATATTTATTACATGTCGTATTTTACTGTTTACATGTCCACGTACTGGAACTCATAGTTTTGTAGAGCGAGATATAATATGATGACGATAACAATCAGCTACGACATTCTGATGAGTGTAATAATGATGAATGGAACAAAATAGGGATGAAATGATGAGCAAAAAATTCCATACGTTTAATTTGGTGACGTATAATTTGTGTGTGTGGTAATTCATATGAAACGTTTACTACAGCTATGCATATGTGCTACATTGTATCTTCAAGTGACTCATTCGTGGTAAGATAGATTGGTTGCAAACAAACTAGTCATCATCTTTATAGCGTAGGCAGTACCTGTTCCACTTAAAATGTGACTTTTGCCAAGAATACCTTTAGGTAAGTGAAGTGGTGTAGCATAAAATCTTTGACTCTCTAAAGTCTCTCTGTATAAGTGCCCTTTAAAAAACTTATACGGTTAAATTGAGACTACCAAGAGCATCATCTTATCCACAATATCCGTTTTTATTTGTATCACAAAACTTTTTCGCTGAATTTAACAAGGTAGTATGACAAAATACTGGCTGTATGACATAGGCCAAGTTTGAACGCTGATCGCGTGACATCAAATTATCTTAGCCAGAAAAGCTGCCAAAAATGCTAATTATGTATATATCCATGCAAAAAAACTCTCATGCATTTATATCATCTAGTTGGACAATGTATTGACTTAAATATGACCTTAAAAAGAACTAATAAACTTCCAATGGGAAGAAGAAATCTACTTAAGGCTGAAAGTGAGGTCAAGTAATTGTAATAAATATCCATAAAAAAGGGAGTTTGACTTTTGGCAAGTAAATTGTAAGTTATTACGAGTCTTTGGTTTGTCAGTGCATTGACGTGGTAACTTTTTCAAGCTCATGGGCTAATAATTGTTGAACTTGTAGGGTCCACGGTTACAATACAGTCGTTGTTGTCTTGGAGAATTTTAGTCCCTGATATGGTCGACACTGTTATAACTTCATCATATCTTGGAGGTGCTGGAGACTCTTCTGGGATATGATCATGGTTTATAGTAGACGGCGAGGGCATATTTATTGCTGTGCTGAAGGGAGGTGGTGGAGAACTAGGAGGGTTTCTGGTACGCGGTGGTAATGGCGGTGGAAGAATACGTATTGTTGGCAAACTAGTCCCATCTTCTGCTCTTGGGAGACGTACTTCATAAACTTCCAGATTTAGTTGACCATCTCCGCGAGATACAGTTGCTATTCTAAATGTTCTTTGACCTTGATGAATCGAAATATATTGTCCAGCGTAAAAATTTAAAACTTCTTTGAAATATGAGACAAAGACTATTACCATTTATCATTGTTTCGTGAATGCGACTTAAACTTGTAAAATCTTCCTTCGCAGCTAATTTTCTTTTACGATACCATGAGCTTAAGGCTATAAGCTATGTGAAAGATAATATAAAAAAACATTGTTAAATGTTAATCAATTTAAGCTTTATTAATAAAAAAGTTTAAAAGAATATTTCAAATTTTACCATTAATAGGAAGGCACACAAGAGTAAAATGACTAACGCTTCCGTTCCTACCATTATTCCTCAAGAATCCTTAAGTTACAAGTATCCTCATCGAACACGAATCTGTATTGTTCACTACTTTACACAGATAAAAGATGTTAAACCACGATATCAACTAAAGCATGCAACATGCTTCTAATCTATAAATCCAGGAAATAAGATGTCATGTGCAAAATATTTTTAACTTAATATAATAATTTAAATTTCAATCTGTACATATACAACCTAAAAAAATCACAGTTTGCGTATTTAAAAGATCACTATCTTCCTAGTGGAATAAAAACGTGCTTAACTTGACTTGATCAAATTCAAATGACTTCTCATCAAAAAAATCTGTCTACAACAACTGTTCATTTTTGATGGTCAATGTCGGTAAAACAGCAAAAAAAACGCATCATGAGTATACATTATTTTGCAGATAAAATTTTAATCCGGAAGATCAGTAACCTAGACGTAAACTTATAGAATTTGCAGGAACAATTAAACATCGCATTGACGCGATTAGTTTGATAGATAAGCAAAGATTCGCCTTAATATATACACGTGGGTAGATAAGCATTGGAACGTTTACTATAATTGTAAGGCATTATGTGCGTTTACCACCTCACCCGTCATAAGTTTTTGAGTATTTTACGTACGTCATGCCTTCCCTAAACCTGGAAGTGTACATTAGCCAAAGGAAAAAGGCTGAACTCGAGTTTTGTTTACGATATGGAAGTTGCCACAATATACATAAACTTTTTGTATGCACACTTCCGTTCTGCATCCTGTTGCCAGTTTCAGGTTGACTTGCCAACAAAGTCTGAAGATGAGCTTTGTACTGATAATGATGATGATACACTCATCAAACAGGCAAAAAATAAACGGTGCTATGACGAACAAACATCACATTTTTTTGTAAACATGTGAGCAATTATTCCAATGAGTTACGTGGAAAAGCACAAGCATTGTATGGGTTATATGGGAGGTGCGAAAAAATTCCTAATAAAAACAATATTTTATGGTAATGATACTTGATTGAAAATTTCTGATTTCTATTACTTAGACTCGACTGCCAGTAGTTTCCCTGAGTAGTAAATAAATAATAAACGTTACCGTATGAATCGATGTGAAAGGTGAAACAACTCTGAGTTTGTTTATTTGCTGAGTTCAATTAGCAAGACAACCTGTGCAAAATATTATGATGAAACTAGACGTTGATGCAGTCTAATTGAAACCCATCAGTGCATTCATTAATTGCTTAATTGGGAGGAACGCAGCTCTTTTGATGAACTGGGTACCCTTTGCTATATTTTGTTTCAGACATTTGTGAAACTCACTGCGCCTTCTGTACTCTCCAGAAACCGTTTGGCTTTCTTGGAAAAAGAAAAGAAACTATAGTACTTGGGTACTTCGTCGCAGATGTGGACTTTCCTTTCGTAGTTCGACTTACGAAATACGCCTGATTTTTAATAAAATGTTAAAGCGCTATGTAGCGTTGTATTAAGTAAGTATGCACCAAATGAGCCATACCTATAATCTACTAAGCGATATCCTCAAAATATTTCTAATGTTCACTATTTTGGAGAAACAAGGCAAAGTCGATGGGATCGCAGGAGTCAATAAACCTACGAAAAGTCTAATTTGTAGGGTAACGCCTTTATGAACATAAGCTAGCAAGTTGCTGACGGAAATGCATTAATAATTAATGCCACCATGTACCATATTATTATCAGCTTTTATGCAGACGGATGCTTGAAAACTGAAAACTGAGTTCACAAATGCACTTTCGCTGGAGTCTTTTAAGATTACCAAGTTTCTTGCTGAGAAGTTTAAACTTTCAGAAGGCATCAATTATGTATGTATGGAAAATCTACATTGGTTACGAAAGAAATGAGAACAGGGTTATAGGCAACAGTCGTTGCACAATATATCTTAAAACGAACGGAAGGAAAGCGGTTTTATACCGATAAGGACCTCACTCGATATTCGCAATGCGTCAAAGTATTGCATTAATCAATGGATGTATCCTTATTCCTTAGTTGCTTGGGTGTACAGGATTCTTAAGGGTAACCCTACTCATCAAAAATGATGCAAGGATTATTTATATCTTGGTTTAATTCAAGTTTCTTAGATGTTTATTTTACAATGCAAACTTATAATAGTAAACTATAATCAGCCTTAAGTTTTGCGTACTTTGAAGTTTATTTTAGCTTGTTAGGTTTAATAAATCTTTGGTTTATAATACCTTATTGCTGATGTTGACTGAATTATAGGATTTGTATCATCAACCCCTTTTTTACTGTTCTCGTTACGAAATTAAATGATTTGGTGTTCCGGTAGTTGTTGTAGTTTTCGATGGAACGCTTCTATTTGACGCTCTCAATTTACGTATTAAGAGGGACTGATGATAGGATGGAGGTGGATCCTCGAAATAACTAGGCTGAGGAAAATGAACGCTGGTGTTTCTCACTGTTGTCGAAATATTAGGAATAACTGGTCTGCCCTCCAATGGCTGATGGAGTGAAGAGGAGATCGATTGAAGTGGAACTTGATTTTGAGATGAGAGGGAAAGTCGTTCGGTTGATGAGTTAAAAACAGCAACTTGTGAGCTCATCAAGAGACTTTGAAGACTGCTCAAGTTACTGACTAAAGGACTGGAGGAGTTAGTCACAAGCCCCGGTCTTTCCTGACTAGGAAAGCTTTGATGTCGAGTGACGGTAAGATAAGGAGGAGGAGCACGATACGGACGTATATCATAATGTCCGGCTTGACTACGTGTCCGGGTCAACTCTGTAACGTTGCTGTTGTGTCGAACAACTCTATTTGAGTTGGACCCCATCGGCCTTGATATATTTTCTCGCCTTTGCGTCACCGCCAGAACTATCTCATTTTCTCCAGATGGTCGGACAGGAGCTAGAAACGAGATAAAAACTGCTGAAAATTGTCTAGCGAATAGTAGCGTGTGACCGTTTTCCTTCAGGATAAGCTAAAGCTAACAAAATAGGATGGACGATAGCCTAAGCAATTACTTATGGGAATATTTGAGTGAGTTTTCTTGCAAAAATTTCAGCGGATCAAGTTTAAATTGATCTAGTTTTGTCTAACCTGCATATTATACGGAAAGACAAGCAACACACACCTGTAATCTCATGAACTCTTCTTTTTCGACGGCATGCTTTCTGGCAAAATTGACGAAGAGACCTTCGCAGCCACTGCAATGTAATAAATACATTCTTTTCAATATATAAAGTAGAAAATTTAAAATTTAGATTTTTAGACGAGTAATACTCACATATAGGATTACTCCTAAAAGGAGGAAAAGAAGAGCTACTGCTAGCACCACGATCACAGCCACTGAATTCATTGCCTCATCCTAACGTACATAACCTACCGTGAAGCTAAGCAAACAAGTCCAATGGATGAGAAGAGTCTAACCGAATTTATTCCTAAATTAAATTAAAAATTAAGCAAACTCCTTGTTTGTCTCCAGCAAAAGTCGTAAAATGCATGGCGTGACTCTAATGATGAACTTTACATTTTGCCTTACATCATTGTCAAAAAGACTGTGAATATGCATTCATGCCTTTTACTTAAAATTCATAAAAATTGAGCCACACTCAACCAAAGCTTTGATAAGGTGGATTCATCAATTCTCTTTCGTTATCAGGGATTGAATCCTCCTGATTATCAGAATCAAGTAGCCTTGAGAGAAACGTGCCAACCAAAAAGTGAAGTACCGCCGTGTGAATAATGTGATAAAAAGAATCAATTATGCAGCATATGCACGTAATCACTTGTGCGGGATAAATATAGCTACATTAAAATTTACTGACCATTTCCAACTCAAAAGCAGAGATATCATTTTTAGTAGTAGATGATTTATTTCTGTCTGTAGTGAAACTCTGGAGGTAAAAAACTTACATAATAGTTCCATTATTAGTACAAAAGTCACCTCCCAGATCTTCTTGATAGGAAATACGGAACACATGCCAAAGGGCATTTTAAGTACACAGATTATCTTGAGCATTATAAAAAAAATAAACTATTTCACCAGTAAAACAAATACAAAATGATTGAGTTATTTCACTCCATCACATTCCACAACTAAGTCATGATTAACTTTTTTTCTCGAGGGTAATAGGTAGAATTGATGTTTTCTGTTGAGAAACTTGATGATGAGTTTGCATATACTGTTCGTAGCTTGGTGGAGGAACCTCTTCGATTTGTATATTGATAAAAGAGATTTGACTTCGTTTAGGCACAGGATACTTGACCGCTTTACTAAATGTGGGAGGAGGTGTTTGATAAATGTAATTCCTGCTGAGAGGAACTCGATAAACGTTATTCGCGAGGCGACCTATTACACACACAATTAAAACAAATTGTTAATTAGTATTTACATTAGGAAACTGATAATAAGCGAACTCTAGTTTAAGATTAGGCAATTGTAATCACCTAAGTAAGGTTGAGGGTGCTGCGTAACCGCCTGCACTACTGATTTCTTTGCATTGTAGCGAAGCCACCATAGCAATGAGATCTGTAATAATAGACAAGTGAATATTGGGTTAGTCATCCATTTACGTGAATTGTTACCACTACAATATAAATTAAAATTATCGTTCGATTGTATCTTAATACTTGACCATAGTCAATTGACCTTAGGCATATAAGTGGTTATGAGGGAGAAAGGTCATTTAGATAACAAGAAATTAATAAATATAAAATAATTACTTATAAAACTAACATACGTGTATTATCTAAATTATAAATAGTAACTAGCTCTAAATTAATGTCATAATTAGGAATAATTTTTGTATCATTCTTACAGCAACAAAAAAGACAATTACTGCCACAACTGCGACTACAGGCGAGACTCCCATAATTTTGTCATTACATCAAGTATTTGAACAAATAAAATGACTAAAGGAGTTGATTTGTGGTATTTGACAAAATAATATTTTTGTTTTTTTATAAAGAGAAAAATACATAAAACCTACTTTTTATAGGGACTTAATAATTCTGAAACTGACTAAATTGAAAGCAGCTTTGTTTTCAGCTATAAAGAGGACAAATTCGAAAAAAACAACTGTACGTTCTGACATTGCACATACAAATGGCCATTTTAATTGGTTTCTTCGGTGCTTATAAAGGATGCTGGGGAAGTGAATCGCTAAGTGCAAAACGAGACAAAAGGTCTCAAGAGGCATTCTACTCCGGGACGAGAGTTATTATGAATCTGCGAAGGTACTTACGCGAGGCAATGTATAGCACCGCAAATATTCCATAAGAGTCAAAGCTGATGGTGCTTTATCAATCAAAAAGCGTTGAGTAGATATGATTGATATGACAACAGATTCGAGTGCGGATGACAGATTAGTTATGTACGCAGCAAAATGCAAAGTATAAATTAGCGTATTTTCCATCAGACTCGTGTTGCCGAGTGTTTGATGTTCAAAAATACTACTTTTACGCTGGAGTATGAACTTGTTACGAGGAACAAGGTGAAAAAAATACTTTATAATGGACAAATACCTGATACGGAAGAAGCTTTGTTAGTCATTAGGCATATTTATTTTTAATGTTTGACTCGTAATATCTCATCATGGCAAAAACAAACAACTTTATCATTGTTCTAAATCGACTTAATCTCTATCCATCAAAACTAATTTCAAGAGTCCAAAATGAATTGAAACTTATAGCAGTGTGACGTGCATGGGTTACGCGCGGTACGGGTGACAATTGCTACAGTTTCCAGAAAGTGCCTTTTGTTCCCTCTGAAGTGGTATTGAGTAAGTGAAAACGTGAAACCATTCAAAAATGCCACAGATCAAATACTCTGTTTCTAAATTTAGCCTGTTTTTTATGCTTTCATTGAAAAACATTTATGGTGTACCCATTGCAGAGTTTTTAAATGGTCAGGATACTTATTGCTAAGAGGCAAAAGTCGTTAGGTATGAATAAAACTTTTCTATCCTTTAAGAATCATAGAGTATCCTTTGAGACAAAATGAACGCCACTTCATTATATGGACTATGTTTCTCCAGAATGCAGAACTAATTGCTTTTAATAAATTATGAAGAATTCCCCTGGTTGTTCAAAAAATCGTCTCAAATTAACCGTTAAATGTAAACATTGAATGAAAATTTAATGAAAAATACATACCTTTTACATTCATAGTATTGTATAATAATTATAGCATTTGTACTAACAATACTATTAAATCAGCCTTCTATTTTTCACATAAAACACACAATTCACGGCTAGTTAATTCAAATTATTTAGGTACATGAGCAACTGATGACCGTGCTGAGATATTCCAGGAATACATAGGTAGTTAATCATATTTGCATAAAATTTTCTCCTCCAACAGGCACATTTTCCCAAAGCTTTTTTGTGCTTTCACATCAACTCCGTTTTGGCCCAAACGCGGTAGATTGGTTCCCTATCGTGTTTACGTTCTAAACTATTCTGTCTGGAACTCCTGCACCTTTACATTTATATTTGAGTTATAACAATAATCACATTTTCCACTGTGGGAACCACGTTTTCTGTAAAAAATAACCAAGTATATATTTAGCTATGTTTACCTAAATTCCCGGCGCATAGATTAATTTATATTTAGACTAAAACCAACAATGTATAAACTGATATCCTACTTGATCAATTACATCTACAATTTTACCTACTAGAATTTTCAATGAAATAGAAAAGCACCGCAGTCTTTCTCAAGTAAGGTACATTTATGTAAAGCTGATGTTGTAATCACTGCACAGCCACAACTCAGAGAAGTGAAATAAAGCCTTTTGTTTTCCACATACACATAATCTCATCATGTTGATTTTTCGGCAGATGAACAAAACCCAAAGTCTCTTTAAGCATGATTTCATTTCCCTCGTAATGGATTTGTACCCATGATTGTACTTGTGCACTGAAACATTCACTATTTCGCCTTTGTTGTATTGAACCTAATAGTTTATCACATTTTTGCGCTGTCTAAATATTTACTTTGATTTATTTTACGTTTTCATTTCAGTATCGTGGTTTATCTGCCGTATTATTTGAGGTAGTTTCATCCTTGACGATTACTGAATGGATTCCCGGCTGTTCTCCGGAAAGCTTCAAATAATCATCATAGGAAGGAGGAGGCTCCTCAGGATCGATGTATGAGATTGGAATGGAGTTCTGCATTGCAGAAGTAAAAGATGGAGGGGGTATACTCGGCCTAGACGATCGGCTGGATATGAGTGACTCAGGATAACTTCCTCGTGGCATAGGATGAATTTCGTAAATTCCTAAAGCTAGTCCTCCTGAATCTTGATAGATTGTTGTTACTCTAGTTGGCCTATCTTCTAGCTCTGGAAGAGATCCCCTACCGGCTTGAGCTAAGGTATAAAATAAAAAAAAATCGTAACATTTTATTGGAATCAAGTCAATCTGAAACGATATCTGCTACAAATAATGTTCATGATTTAACACTTACAAATGTAAAATGCTTGCCTTCTCCTAGCAAGCTCTTCTAGGGTCATTTGTTCTTCACAACCTTGTCTAATTTGGCGGCAACAAGCACTCATAAGCTGAAATATCCAAATAAATTAAACACATTCTGACAGTTTTTACTTTTATCCCAAATATTTTGACTAGTAGTGTGTAATTAGAAACTTTTGTGAACCACGCACTATGAAAAATATTACGATCACCACCATCACAATCACTACGTTGGACATGTCCATTTTACTTGCTGCATCCATAAGGAAGGACCGACGAATTCAGAGAATTTTTAGATTTACTAAAGTGTACCGCTGTGTAGGTTGTCTCATTCAATATTACGCAATTAAGTTCGTCTGGGAGGTTTCAAGCCTATGGTTTTTCTCAGTAAACATAAAAGCAGGAGTTGACTGCTGCCCTAAAACGGCATCCTCATCTCTCCTAAATGGAATCTACGATTCAGTAATAGTAAAACATAAAGTGCATAAGTCGGTAGTTAACGTAAAGAATCAAATTGGCAGACTCTATTATTACTGTACTTAACAATACCTTCATACAATTTTCAACGAATTCAAAATTTGTACTTTATAACTTGTTCTTTGACTTACGTGTTTACGATAAAACTTTGGCTTCCCGCAAAGACAAAGTTTTTTCAGCGCTAATTCCATTAATTCCATAGGCCACTAACAAGAGGCTGGGAATTTGAACAACTCGCTGGGAAAACTGTCTAACTTCTTCCTAGTTTTTAGCGACACTAGTTCATGTTTGATAAATTTTGATTGGAAAATTTTTAATATGCTAGAATGAAGCTGGAGTAAAGAAAACAATAAAGCGTAGAACCATGATTTTTTTTCTTCATTATTGCATTGTGTCCTAGCCAAACCAGAAAATCCATTAGATTTTTGCGATAAGGTTTATGCTTCATAATAAGTATTACCTAGTGGCCTACTCAAGAAATTTTTTTTTGCACCTTTCATAAAAATAACAACTACTACGTAGACTATGCTGGAGTTCTCAAAGAAGTGCGACTCTGTATAAGGAAACGATATCTACGTACTTGGTTCAGGCTCTGCGCACAAAGAAATAATCTTGCAAGTTTCTTAGTCTTCTTGAGTAATTCCATCTATGCATTAGGTAAAAAAATAGCATCATAATGAGCCATGAACTTCACGCAACACAAATAACTTACGCTGTGCTATTATTTAATTTCGTACAGAATATCTTATTTGGCCTAATGCTCGTACTCTTTTTCTTGATCACTCTACTTTTCTCACGGGAATAGGAACTAAACAAGATAAACTCCTCTCTCGCGAGTAAAAAATAAGGTGGCTTGTTTTTGTGCCAAACAAGTATCCAGCGTAATCAGACCTGCGTTACCAACAGTGATACATAAATCAATGCGAATTCTGTCGAGCAGCGAAGTGCAGTGGGCACATCGAGGGAGTAAACAGTATATAAGGATCAGTGAAGAATGATTAAATATCCCAAGAGTAATTGATTGTTAATCACATAGTAGTAGACATTCGTTTTACAATGTATCAACTCTTTTGTCCGCATGGTTCGATAATTTGAGTCGTGTTTATGTACATAGTGGATTTGAATAAAATTTTTATTAAGTGTCACCCGTGCAATTTTAATATTGCATCTATTTTTTTTTTAATTTTCCAATGTTACTTATTTTAAGCAGCTTACAGCTCAATTTAATTTACATGAATCCATTAAGCAACACACGCCCATTTTAAGACTTCCAAACTGTGATCTCGATTACCACTTTTTGTCTACTCCAGATCACTTCCTTGTACCAAGTTATACCAAAATTGATTTTTTTTTGCTATCTCTCATGTAATCTGACTTTTAATAAGTTGCGAGTATGCAGCACAACACGTCTTGCCCATATTGTGTAGGAAAGATGTAATTATTTTTATATTCAGCCTACAAGATTTTGTTCAGTGTTTTCTTGCAAAAAATTGTCAAGATTACAAAAAATCACAAGGCTGACTTGGACAACATTATTAGCGATACTTGATAGGAAAACTCTTGCTTATGAAAAAACAGACTAAAATCAAAAGCCTTTTTTGATCGCTTATTGTTTGCCTATGTCATTTATCCACTGTCTAAATATTTGACCTACGCATGGCGTGATTGTCTTTATAAGATCACGTCTTTAATAGTTTGCACAGCCCAAATTATTGCGAGGTGTTTGTCAGGTTAAGTATCTGCTAGACTAGCTGTCATTTCAAGTTTTAAATGCTTGCTTGATGTTAAAAAAAAGTTGAAAGCAACTTGAGAAACTTACATTGACACTCTATCACCACCACTAATTTACGCCAGACATGAAGTTATAACGCTTCCGACTCTGGCAATTTATGTCAAAGAAGTGTTTTAGCAATTAGGTCGGGTTTGGTTTTCATGAGCATGAAAGAGTTCAAAACTGAAAGTGAAGAAGTTTTGAGCGTGATTATGGCATCTTCTCATTAAATCATATTAAAAGTCATTGATGTGAGTCAAGCATGCAATATATCCGTATAACCGAATTACTACATGATTCATAGGTACCATTCAGCCAATTTAACTGCATAAGCTGCCATGGTCAATATATTCTATGGAACATCTACGTAATTAAGCCAAATATGCATAAGCACATAGGCACAAATTACGATTCACTAGATTTGACTGATTATATATAGGCTTAATTAACAAAACCCAAGTGATTTTGGTTCTCAAGAAAGTTGTTCCTGCTGATGACGATAATGTTTATGGTAATGGGTAAAGTAGATGAAGTATCATCTCTCTCTTCCCATAACGAATTTGTTTTGAAGTCATTATTATACAACTTTCTGGATTAATGCGTACAACACTGGATACAAAAGGGTCTGTGCAACATTTTCCCAATTAGTGCAGTCTTTGCCATGTGCTCATTCTGGAAGGATGAAAAGATGTAAGGTAAGTAGTAATGGAGGAGCTTCTGAACTAAATTAGCCTAGTAACGAACCCAACTCACATAAAACACTATTTAAAAACCTTTTTCAAATCACATGATTTTTGAAGCTCAAAGAAATGAAAATATTATTTTCCTCACAAATTAATTGCGTAAAATGTGTTTTACATTTTAATTTCCAATTTTCTGGTCTAGAGGCTGTACAAACTATGAGTTCGTGGTTTTAAAAACATTATGTAACGTATTCAGCAAGTATGTACCTATTTAAGTAACCTAATTAATTCTAATGAACTACAATGAACCATTTCAGAATTTCAGTATAAATATACTTAACTATATTTACAACGTCTTAACGTAATTATCTCAGGTATCTCATTTTTGTATAAAAATTTTCATTTAAGAGATCTTTTCTAATTTGTTTCCTATGCGTTTGATTCTACATGATCACCAGCAAAAACAGGATTATGTCGGCAATGCTCCAGTGGAATGACTATATCGGCTGGATTAATCGAATTATCCAGAATGTTTTCACTAGATGAATTGCACTTCAAATACTCATCGTACGTGGGTGGCGGCTCTTCAACATCGATGTATGAAACTGGACGGGAGTTTCTCAGAGCATCTTCAAACGTTGGGGGTGGTTCTCTAGCTCTTCTGGCTCGCATGCGAGTTTGGTGTATTTCTACATAATTTAATCTTACTTCATTAGATACACAAAAACACAACCATGTTTCTTTGCATGAAAGATAATCCTTCTTACCATGCAGTCTCTCAATAGTATCTTCTAGGATTGGCAATGTATCTTCGGCTCTTCTCCGTCTATGAACTAAGCAACTACAGATCTATCAAGAAAATGTTGGATGTGAAGTTTTACTCATCAAATGCTTCAAATGTTTATCTAATACATTGCGATTTGGAAGGCTTAGGCAAAATGTTTTTTTAAAAGGAAAACTTTCACTTACCAATACTTTCATCACAATGAGGAAAGTTGCGACCGCCACGAGAGTCAGAATATTTGAAATCGTGCTCATTTTTTAAAAGTCACAGTTATTCCGGAAGTGCATTTATGAATGCTGAGCAATCGAATACTAATAATGCACGTATTTCACAAATTCAAGACATTTTAATTACGATAAGAGGTTACATTTACGATCAATAATTTTTAAACTGAATTGTAACTTGAAACCTTAAAGTATTTTGGAGTGCAATATCAAATAATTTCAAAAATAGGAATTTCTAGCATTTAAGCCTACTTCAATTAGTCACAGCATGATGATTTTATTTGATAAATTGTAGGTATACTTACTCCTACCGACCACAAATTTCGACGATAACAAGGAAGGAAACACACTCGTTAGGTGCATGTACTTTACAGAATCAAGTACTGTGTCAATAAGAGAGCATATCATACATTTGCTATTTAGTACTGCTGTTAAGATAAGCTAAACAATCAAATAAATGCCAAAGTCATTGAGCATAGGTCATTTGTAAATCGCCCATTCAATGTGAACACCTCAACATTTGCTGGCATTAAATGATTCGATATCATATCTAATCTACTAATATTACAAGTTCATACCTGGAAAAATATTGCTTTCCTGGCGATGTACTGCTTAGTACGTAATACGTTTCCATCAGTTGATAAGTAAAATCATGCGCTACATCTACTTTCTCTAGTTTTCTGTACAGCTAAGTTGTGGATTTTACGAGCAGCTATGTACATTTACGACTTAACGTGGCATCGATTACAATCTTGGGCATACGTAGAATATGGAACTTTGTTTCATCCTCCATGCAAGCGTTATCATATAAAAAAATGGCGTTTGCTATTTGACGTAAACGGCATAGTAAGGTGCCATACTGCGAAAGGCAATGTACAAATATCATTTCAGTAATTTCCATAAATTAATTTAATATGGTCATTGAATTCAGAGCAATGGGCTTGGACTCATGAAAGTACCGGATATTTCTTAAAAATAAATGCTTTAAAGCAGATAGAGACATAGCTTCGCTGAGGTATGAAAGGATTAC